>BPLR01018092.1:0-20627 GCA_021605095.1 Caerostris extrusa | reverse complement strand
CCACCGTGGGGCTGTTGCGCCACTAATGATGATGATGATAATTCTTTGGCTGCTGTGAAGTTACAGTTCCACCTTCTCTGAAACCCTTGATAAAGTTGTTAATGCCTTTAAGCATTTTAATTTCGTACTATAAAATGTTAAATTTAAGAATTTTAGGTAAAAAAACTTTTGAAATTCCTTTATAAGGGAGTTAGGTGTAAAGAAAAAAAAATTGCGAAAGAGTTTTCAATAGCTATTGCTACAAAATATATAATAAAGACTTAAACATCTCATGTTTGCATTACATTTTGAACATTTTTTTTTTCCTCCCGAAATTTCATCTTTTCAGTAAAAATATTACCAACGTGTCGGAATTAGAAATATCAATATAAACTGAGAAACATTACCAAAAAAATATTTTAAACTTTTTAACATTTTTAACACGTCTACTCCACAATTACTACACATGCGCACAATTTACATTAGAGGTAGTTAATGTGGACATTTTTTATTCCCAGGGCCTGGATCATCGCATAGACAAATGAGACAAATATAGCCTGTTTTTTTTAGAAGGAACTATTTATTTTGGAAGGAACAAACTCTTTTGAAAAGATTTGTAAATAAGAATTCTTATAAAAAGTAAATTCTTTTATTTCGGACACCTGTATATAATAAACAAAGGAACAAAAACATCGCTTTTTATATGGTTATTGCGAATTTTAAAATCTAAAGAAAATGTGTTCTTATTGTTTTTCTTATTGAAAATAAAATTTCCAATGATTTAGAAATATTTTTTTATAGCGATAAGAATAATATTATTCTTAACATTTTGTGAAATATTGTTCAAGGATTTTGTTTTTATTTTTTATTTTGTACTTGCAGTGTTCGTATGCGATTTAATATAAATAATAATGACATTTATTAAGTGAAAGAGACAGAAATTTTAAAACAAAATAATTACTTTCTCAGTGGGGGCCTGAATGGTCGAGTGGCTGGCGCTCTGGCGCTCGGTACCACAGGTTTCGGGTTCGAGTCCCGGCGGTGCCATGGATGTTTGTAGTGGTTCGGAATCCACTTTAAAAAGTAGGTCCCGGTCTAATAGGACCGTAGAGCGTTGCGGTGGCATTGTTACTCCGTGACTTATCTTCAAATTACACGCCCCCCTGGTTAATACAAAGTGAGTACGTCTGTGCAGCACTTGCCTTAAGGCATCTAAGACCAAGCTGTTTGTGTTTGCCAGCTGCATTAGAAAGAAAAAAAAAAAAAAAAAAAACTTTCTCAGTGGTGTTTAAAAATGAATAGTTAGTTGCAAGTATGAATTTTAAATTCTTTATTTGATATGCTACAATTTATAAAAAGCACAAAAAGAATCGCAAGTTTATGTTATCGTCTCAATTACTTTATACAATAATTTTAGTAAGTAATAAACAATACTCGTACTTTAAGTATAATGCTTAGAGAACAGCACTCTTACAGACTTGGGAATATCTCGGTCCATTTATTACTTACTATTTGTTAATAGAAATGGGGAGTGAAAGTCGGGGTCTAGAGCAAGAAGTCGAGCCTTTTTTAAAGGAGTCGGTTTAAAACTCTGACTCACGACTTTTTATGAAATTTTTTTTTTTCTATTAAATATTTTATTTTATTTTTTATGATATAATTTATATACAATTTTTATTTTCTATTAATTATTTATTATATATATTTTCTGTTTATATAAATTTTTATTTTTTATTTAAGTTTTTTATTTTCCACAAATACTAGGAACTAATGTTCAAATGTTCAAGATTCAATTTAATTGTATCCTACAATCATACAAGTACTAGCAACACAATTACTGCTTTACAACCCGCTTTTAGGACTCAGTCCGCTGGCAGCTTTGTTGTAAACATTGTTTCAAAAAAAAAGAGGAGACTCGATGACATTTGTGACATTCACCACCTTGCCTCGTTAATCGGACTACCGAGTGCAAGTTTTTCGGGGTTTCTCCCATATGATACGCAAATGCGGGGCAGTTCCTCTTAAAAGTTCTTTGCACTGTCCTCCTTCTGCACGGAACCAAGTCAAACTTCTACTTACGGGAAGGGCAGGGGGCCAGGAATATTTGGAACCTGGCAGAGGGGCAGGTTCCAAATATCCTTTTTCTTCTCCTTCTTCAGCCAATGCGGCCTGGTTTATGAGGCTCAGACTATTGGTACCACAGGCTTCAGGTTCGAATCCTGTCGGTGGCATGGATGCTTGCTAGTGGTTCGGAATCCCCTTTAAACTGTAGGTTCCCGTCTGTTTAGCTCTCGTGTGCACAAGATGACCGTAGAGCGACAAACCAAATCAATCTTCAGCCAACGCCCGTCCGTGGCCTCTAGGCCAGGGATGAGCAAATTACGGCCCGCCCGCGGATAGAGTTTTAACTTGCCGGTCCGAGGCAAATTAAAAGAAATATATGTTTATACATATATTATATATCCATCTCCTTTTCTACTTTGATTAAATATTATTTTTTTCTTTCCTTTTTTTTGAAAGGAAACTTTTTTACTTTCTCTACTTCAGTTCTAAAAATATAAATCGACGGAAATAGAAAGCACAGACAACTTTCAATCTGTAAAATGTTAAAGGTAGAAGTTCTTTGTTAGTTATAGCTGTAGATTGGCGCCAACAAGCGTTATCTCTTTCTCGGGTAGCAGACATATGGGAATCCAATATAGGTGAATTAGACCTCATATGGGGCAGACTGCGCATTTTAAGCTCCAGCAAGCGACTTTTTCTTTTGCTATCAGTGCTATGTTTGATTCAACTTACATATGTGAATAAGTGTTTTCAACTGTGAACCTTAGAAAGAATTATTTCAGAAGTAGACTGACAGACGAGCATTTTAGTTCCTTAGAATCAGTACACCTTACTTCGAACCTCAAAATAAGGAACTTTTAAAAATGAAATCGCAATTTCATTCATCTCATTAACATATTTAAATTGTAATACTTGTATATTGTTTTTAAAATTTTAGAAAAATTTATCTTGGCCGCCAAACTTTTTTTTTTTCTTTCGATTTTTGGCCCACGACCGAAAAAGTTTGCCCATCCCTGCTCTAGGCCATTCGACGCCGTGCCGTCCAGTAAAGATTTGCCATCCCCTCGTAGCTTCTGTCGTGGTCGACATCGCCAAGTGCACTACCAAATGGGAGGTGGTCTGTAGTGCCGTTAGAGTCAGAGCAAAGTGGGCAGATTACACGGTGTTATACGTAGAAGTGTAGTTCATTTTACATCACCCAGGGTACACCACATGGAGGCGAACTACTTTGTACCCCACACTTCCAAATATAGAAATATTATTGCGAATATATTTAACTTTGCCTATATAAAGTGCATTTGGTGAAAGGTCATTCTCAGTATTAAAACGTGTAAAAAATTATTTACGAAATTAACTGGGTCAATCAGAATTAAATTCTTTCACTCTTTTATAAGAACAAATGGAATAAGAACTTTTAGATAATATTAATTATGTTGAAATAATTGATAATTTTCCTGAATTAAAGACTAGTAAACAGAATCTTTAAAGAAATTTTATTCTTATTTATATTCTTACTTTTTAAAACTATCTTGGCTTTTATTTAAATTATATTTTTTTCATAATTCAATTTACCCTCCATAGGTAAAATAACATATTATTTAAATATTGACCAAAAAGGTTAAATTAAACAATTAATATTTTAAGGTAATATTGTTATGTACAACAACTTTTATTTTATAAAATAAATAAATTTCAATTTTTTTTTAATTTATAAACAAACACTGTTCAAACTTTTCTAGAAAAACTAAAATTTATTGTTGTATATGAAATATTTTTATTGCTAAAAATGTAAAATTTGTTTTAGTTTTTCACATTATGTATGTTTTTTTTTTTTTTTTTAATTGTTTTACATTTTTTTTTTTTAATTTCTATTTTTTGTGGGAGAGGTAGGGGGTTTGGTAAGAAGTAAATGTCCCAAACTGGGTTAATCCGACTGATGATCAGACAGATGATCAATTTTTGAAGTTGTTTTACTCAGCCAATGCTGTCTATTAAACCGCTGTCGAATACGCGGCTTAGACGGAAGTCAAACTGTCATTTATTATCCCATGAGAGATCACAAGGGCGTTAACTACTGACAATCCTCCCATGAGCTTTCAGTTTGCGGTAGTAAATGCGCTTTTTTTTATGACAAATTGCCCTAAATATAAATACAAATAATTCTAATAATTAATTAAAAAAATTTATCTAGTATATATATCCTAAATTAGCACTTAGACTTATTAAATATTAAGTAATTAAATATATAAATAATGTTTTGATTAAATAAATTCTAATTTAAATGAAAATTATGAACTATACGAATAATTGAAATCAATTGAAAAGCCCAGTTGTCGGTTTAATTTCTGGAAAATTCATCAAAGGCGTGCGTAATTTGAATATATTTATTTACTTATATAATATATACTTATATAATATATAAGTAAGTATACTTATATAGTATACTTATATACTTACTTATATAATATATATATTTATTTTTTACATAATGCCAGTCAGTAATATTTGGACAAAAGAATGTATAATTTTACAAGACCGGAAATGTAAAACAATTCCTTATGTGCATTACAAAATATATAAAGGATCACGATAAATATTTTACACACTAGTGTTATTTTTACTTAGATAATAGATAATATTTAAATAACTAGTCATAATGCGATACTTTACAGAAAAACTTGATAGTAAATTAATTTATTTTAGCAGTTCCATTATTTTTATGTACTTAGTTACAGAGTCTCTAGCAGAAAATTTATTTATTTTAAAATTAAAAATAAATAAATTTTTACTCCCTTTATTAATTTTATATTATTTTTAGAATCATAACAACAGAAAGAGCGAAATTTAGAAAGTTGGAAGGAAAATTCTTAGTTAGTATAATTTAAAATTTTCTAAAAATGATTCGTTCTTATAAAAGAAAGAAAGAAAAAAAAATGTTAGAATACGTAATTTTTTAGTCAAAATTCTTGTCTCAAAAAAATAAATTTTCATTTCATTCTAATAGATAAAATTATTGTCAGAATTCTTAAAATAATCTAATGATATATTTTTTTCCGTACATTTCTTTATAAAATCAAAATTCAACATATTTAAAAAACAAAAACAAAACGTAGCTGAATAAGTGATATAATATTTAAATTGAATTAGTAGTATATTCAAAAAAAAATATTTTGTTTTTAATTAATAATATTTATTCTTTTATAATAGTAAACATTTGATTTATTGAATGCGTTAACAGTTGTTTATATTTTGTTCCACAGTTTATTGGAGAATAAGTTACAAGAATTTTAATAACCTGCTCATTAACATTTAACATGTTTTCAAGTAAAGGTGTTAAGGACATTATAAAATAATTAAACATGTAATATATTTTATAAACGCTTCATTTTAATGTTAATATTTATTGCTTCTTGATTGCCAGCATTTCGTTTCTATGGAAACTGTCTTGACAGTGCTAAATGGATGAACTGCTTTACCTAATTTTATAAAGCTCAAACTGTAAAACGACAGCTTTTTCTTTCTGTTGTGAGTTACAAAACATTGCAAGGATCACGATAAATATTTTACGCCATAGTATTATTTTACGTAGACAATAGATGAATTTTCATTTTTAAAGACAAGCTATATTTAAATTTTAATCACCAAAAATATGTCTTGAACACACAGTTATTTACTTGCCTAATATCTACTTCTATAATATCAAATAGGCCTGCATGGCCGAGTGTCTGGCGCTCGGTGCCACAGGTTTCGGGTTCGAGTTCCGACGATGCCTGGATGTTTGTAGTGGTTTGGAATCCACTTTAAGCCGTAGGTTCCGGTCTCCTATGACTGTAGAGCGTCACGGAGGCAAAGTCAGACTTCTACCTACGGTTGCTCCATCCCAACAGAAGCTCCTTCCCCTTCAATCATGAGTACATATGGGCACGTGGGCTTGGCCTAGAGGGTTGGCAAGTGGGATAAAAAACAACAGAAATAATATCAACTAACAATAGTTGGACTGAAGAATGGATGAACGGCAATACCTAATTTTGTAAAGCCCAAAATGTAAAACGACAACTTTTCCTTTCTGTTGTGAATTACAAAACATTGCAAGGATCACGATAAATATTTTACGCCATAGTATTATTTTACGTAGACATTAGATGAATTTTAATTTTTTAAAGACAAGTTATATTTTAATTAAAATCACCAAAAATATGCTTTGAACACACGTTTATTTACTTGGGTAATATCTACTTCTATAATATCAAATAGCAATATTTGACCCGAAGAATGGATGAAAACTGCAATACCTAATTTTACAAGAAAGGAAATGTAAAATGATGGCTTTTCCTTCCTATAGTGGGCTACGAAGCACTGTATGCATAACAATAAATATTTTATACACATATTCATTATATATATATATATATATTTAACGATTGTAACTTTTTTTAAAACTAAAAATTCTTCATTCTAATAGCATAGATAATTGTCGAAATTCTTATAGAAATAAAATCTTATAGAAATCAATTCTTATTTAATTCTTTTAAAAAATTTTATTTTCTTTATCAATTCTTATTTATTAAGAATGGCAACCTTACACATCCCATATAAGGCGATTTTTATTGGCGGCGAAATGATCATGTGATTATTTATATGATTTGGGTCTGACGTAATTTAAAATTGTTTTAAGAAATTGGTTCAAAATTTAGTAGTTACATCGCCATTTTGATCGAGCTGGTTGTCGTAACAATAATCGGAATTTTAATAACGCGCTTATAAATGTTCATCAAATAATAAGTAAGTACTTTTTCATTATTATATAATAATTAAATATGCAATTTATTTTACAAATTTTTTATTTTAATCTTAATATTAATTCCTACTTGATTGGGAACATTTGATTATTACTGCTGTTAACGTCCGTTAATTGCCATTAAAAATTGAGGTTGATGTGCTTTAAAAATTTTGTGTATTTCGTTTTCATTTGATAGCTGTTTGATAGTTAAAGTTTGTATTTTTGTTTTATAGTTGTTCATTTGATAGTTAATGTTTTTTTTAAATAATGAATTTAAATGTACAGCGGCTCCATTTATGATATGAACATGTGATTAATTATATGGTTTGTGTTTGACAGGTAATTTAAAATTGTTTTAAGAAATTAGATCAAACTTTAACATGTTTTATAAAAAAATATGTTAGTTATAAAATGTTTTCATTGAATAAATAGTGCATTTTAAAATATTTTTTTAATTAAAATTTTTCATTTTTTTCAATAGTGCACATTTGATCGCCATTTTGATCGAGTTGATTGTCTAAGAAGTAACGGAATTTTCATAATCGGCTTAGATTTCTATTCAAATAATAAGTAAGTACTTTTTTATTATTATATAATAATTAAATATGCAATATATTTTACAAATTTTTTATTTTAATTTTAATATTAATTCCTACTTCATAGGGAACATTTGATTTTTACTGCTGTTAACGTCCATTAATAGCCATTAAAAACTGAAGTTAATGTGTTTTAAAAATTATGTGTATTTCGTTTTCATTTGATAGCTGTTTGATAGTTAAAGTTTGCATTATTGTTTTATAGTTGTTGATTTGATAGTGCTTTTTTCATAAATAATGAATTTAAATGTATGGCGGTTCCATTTATACCATGACTTGCTCCATCGCACTTCGGATATGTCCGATACATTTTTTTTTTTTTTTTTTTTCCTTCTGGAAAAAATTCATATAACTGTTTAAAAGTCACCTATTAAATAGCGTTCTTCTTTATCTTCCGGCAATAGTGATATAAAGAGGGTTTTACTGTATAAAACATAGTTCTGTTTTCACCATTGAATGTTCTTGTTAACGGTAGCATTTTGTATATCTCACAATGAAAATATAATATGTTTTGTAAATCTGATGTTAAATTTAAGGAGAGGCAATTGAATGAGCTGAAACTTTTATTTCTTTTTGAACTTTTATTTCATTGTTTATTGTATTAGATCTAATGTAATTGCATTTAATAAGACAGTTAAAAAGCAAATAAAATATGACATAATAGAGAATTACTGGTTTGCATTATAACTCACAATTCATTTTTATGAGAATATAATTGTAGTATAATATTATCTGTTGTCATAAAATCATGATATTTTTTAATAAATCTAACCTCTATATATGTTTAAAAAATTTTTTTAAAATATAAATATCTGTAAGCATTTATTTTGAAAACTTGATAGTAAATATTAAGTAATAATTTAATTTTAAAAATCAACTCTACTTGCATTTTTATTTTTGAATATTAGTAAATAATGATTTTAAATTTTCAAAAATAAATGCCCTACAGAAACTTATGTTTTAAAATTTCTTTAAACGTACATTGATTTTTGATTTATTATTAAAAAAAAAAAAAAAATTATCATAATTTTATGAAAATTGATAATATTATAAGACAATTTTATCTTCATAAAAGGAATTATGAGTTATTATACAAACCATTAATTCTCTATAAATTTTTATATTATTTAAAATTAATACTAAAATTATAATATTCAATTGTAATTTATTTTAAATACAATTAACATTAGATCAAATACAATGAACAATATAATAAAATTTTGAAGAACAAATGTAAATAATGAAAATAATATTTTTATTATAAATATTATATTATGTAACTTATTTTAATATTCATTTGTGCTATATAATATATTCATGGTATATATATTTATTCTTTTAAGTTGTCATTCAATATATGTTTAAAGAAAGTTTAAATTACTGTAAGGCATCTATTTTTTAAAACTTAATACCAAATATTAGGTAATAATTTAATTTAAAAAAATCAAATCTACTATATTAAATATAATATAATTTGTTCTATCAAATATAATATAATCTGTTTTCTTATAATCATGATAGTTTTTTTTAATAAATCTAACTTCAATATATGTTTAGAAAAAATATTTTAAAATAACAGGTGAGCTGAAACGTTCGTAGGCTGACCCATAGATGGCGCTACTAGTATTAAATCCATATGATTTTTAGTTATTAGCATTTATTTTTGAAAATTTAATAGAAAATATTAGGTAATAATTTAATTCTAAAAAATTAAATTTACTTTCATTTTTATCTTTGAATATTAGTAAATAATGATATTAAGTTTTCCTAAATAAATGGCTTATAGAAATTTATATTTTAAAATTTCTTTAAACATATATTGATTTTTGATTTATTTAAAAACTTCATGTTTTTATGAAAATTGATAATATTATAAGACTATTTTATCTTAATAAAATGAATTGTGAGTTATTATACAAACCATTAATTCTCTATAAATGTTTATATTATTTAAAATTATAATATTAATTAAAAATTATAATTATTTTAATAAATTGTATCTTCAATTGTAACTGTTTTATCAATTGTAATTATTTTATTAAATGCAATTAACATTAGATATATATAAAAATATTATTTTAATTATTTAAATTTGTTTTTGAAATTTTGTTATATTGTTTATTGCAATTGCAATTTTAAAAAATCAACTCTACTTGAATTTTTATCTTTGAATATTAGTAAATATTTGAATATTAGTAAATATTTGAATATTAATAAATCTACTACATACTAAATCTACTATATATGAATAGTAATATTTTAATAGTAATAGTAATAATTTGGATAATATAATGGGATAGTAATCTTTTGAATATTCATATATATTTGATTTAATGTTAATTTGATTTAATAAAATAATTACAGTAAAATATTATATTTTGAATGTTAACTTTAAATAATATAAAAATTTATACAGAATTAATGGTTTTTTTAATAACTTACAATTCCTTTTTATGAGGATATAATATAATCTGTTTTCTTAAAATCATGATAGTTTTTTAATAATATAATTTCAATATATGTTTAAAGAAATTTTAAAATAAGTTTCTGTAAGGCATTTATTTTTAAAATCTTATTAGCAAACATTATTTAATAATTTAATTTTAAAAAATCAAATCTACTTGCATTTTATCTTTGAATTTTAATAGCTAATGATTCACATAGTTTTTATAAAAATAAAACAATTTTATTACAATGCTGGATAATTTAAAATGATAAATATATACACCATGAACATCTTTTAAATCACAAATGAAGATTATCTTAGGTCACATAGCATATTATTTATAATAAAAATATTATTTTGATTCGATAATAAAAAAATGCAATTTTACTTTTAAAAATAACCTTTATTAGAAAAAAATTATTTTAAATTACTTCCTGGCTTATTGTTATACACTAAAAATGAAATGAAAACAATAAAGGAGTTTCAAGATATATTTCTACATAAATTATAAATCTCTAGGTTGGCAGCAAAGATAAAATTTGCCTTTTTTTTAATGTACAATATTTATTTTCTCCTGATCTAAACTTTTCTGTATATATTTTATTTCAGGCATTGTTTATAATGGTCATATTAATAACTTTCTGCTTAATTGAGTATTTTCTACATTTTACATTACAGCAATTTAAATAGTACTCTTGCAATTCTGTTCATTTCTATTGCAAGCTTTAAATTGAACTCATCTTTCACTATTTAAATTAATTTTATTGATTTTGGTAGTTAAAATTATATATTTGATTGCCAACCAAAATGTAATATGATGAAGAAAATATTCATATATTGTAAAAGGCAGTTTGTATTAATTCAATAATTATTAGTTATATTTGTAATTTTTATTAAAAATTATTTATTTATTAGTTATAATTATTCTAATTCTATTTTTAAAATTTAGAACTACTTGATGCTTTATCATACATTCCATAATTGTTAAGTTGTAATATAGTTCTTAATAAATTTTGGTCAGCTATTTTTAGTTAGTTATTTAATTTAATTTTAGTATATTTATCAGTTTATTTTTATACTCTATTATCAAGCCAACAAAGATACCTAAATAACTTTGGTTTCAAATCCATTTACATATTTATGCAAGTGACTTTATTTATGCAAGTGCTTGAAAGTTTTAGATTGTTTAATACAAATGTTTTTGTAAAAAGTAGCAGGCATTAGGGAAAAAAATACATAAATTATTGTTTGTTGATTATGTATGTAATTATTATTCTATTAGCAGATTAATAAACAGGTAATTTAAAGAAAAAAAGTAAAATCTTATTATAAAAAGTTATATAATATAAAATTAAAAATTTAATATTAAAATATAAAATTTAATATAAAAATTAAAGTTTTTGCATACAGGCAGGAAGAATTTAAATCAAAAAGAGAATTTTCTAAATCAGCAGAAGTATTTGTTGTAATATTATCAGTTTTATTGTAAGTATTATCAGTTTTCAACGAAAAGTTTAAGTCTGCGTAGAAGTTTATCTCTGCAAGATCTAAAATCAGAATTTAAGCTAAAATGAGGTCCGTTTTTCCCATTCAGCGGATTTCCTATTTTTGAGATGGTTTCCGACGGTTCTGAGTCTCACCAGTTTCCATAGTACGAAATGAGCTATGCGAGTTTGATTTTGATAGTTCTTCCTCGAGAATTTCACTTCCGAAACTCTGATTTTTCATAATTAAACTCAGAGAAGAATACGAACAGGGGAAGTGACGTCAAGGAAGAAGGGGAGGGAGGGGAAGTGGAAGTAGGCGAAGGGACGTCAAGGAGGAAGGGAAGGGGAGGGAATAGAAGTGAAAATGGAAAAAACAATAAAAAGAGCAAGTAGAAGTAAACATCAGCAATCATTCTTATAACCTTATTTTCAAGTCTTTCACAGGGGTGCAAGTGACGTCAAGGAGGAAGGGAAGGGGACGAACAGTTCTTGTTGCTCTCGTAAAATATTCTAGTGGCAAAGGCGCGCAATCGCAAGACGAAATCGTCAAAGGGAGGGAATGCCCTTTGAAGGGGGTTGAGGTCACGGTGTTTTCGAAAACGGTGGTGAAAGAAGGGAAAATAGATTGGGAGGGGTAATACTCTGTAATTGAAAATGCTGAAAGACAAGCGGATTGAAAGTCAGACAAAATGGATGACTGTTGAAAAATCGTACACCAATTCATAGGAGGGAAAGTTATAGCAAAAAAATTAAAAAAAAAAAAGCAATGAATTAAATAATTTAATAGCTAAGAATTTTTTATAAACAAATAAATAAAAACTGAAGCATGAAAAAAAAAGAAAATCAAAATGCCGCAAAAAAGAATTTTATCATTTCAAGAGAAAATCAAAAGCTAAAACAGATGAACTGGGGAGAAATTGAAATAAAATAAATAAATAAATTAATTAATTAATTAATAAAGAATAATAAATAAATAAATAATAAATAAATAAAAATAAAAAATTTGCTGTAAAGAAGTTGTAAAAAAGGAGTGAATATAAATAAAAACTAATAAAAATTTTTTTAGAGAAAACAGGAAAAAAAAATAAATAAAAAAAAAAATAAAAAAAAAAAAAAAAATGGCGATGTAGTTAAAAACAAAAGAACAGGAGGAAAAAAAAAAGAAAAAATGAATAAATCAGAAGAAAAAAAGGTTGGAAAGAAGAAAAACAAATAAAAGATAAAACTAGAAATCGAAAACACATTTGTAAAGTAAAAACAATATAAATTAATAGAGAATTAGTGGTTATTGATTAGTGGTTTATTATTATAATTGGAAGTTCATTTTTAAATACTATGAAATTCTGTCTTATAAGTTTTCACCAAATTAGGATAGGTTTCTTAAATAAATCTATTCTCAAAATACATATTTTAAAATATAAGTAATTATAATTAATCAATTTTTGAAAATTCAATAGCAATTATTAGGCAGTTCTTGAATTAAAAAATTAACACTACATGCAGTTTTTTTGTATAATAATGACTAAATATGGGTAACTAATGATTAAGATGGGTAGTTTTATAAAAATAAAAATTTTGCTACCTTGTATGATAATTGTATGTGCTATGAATATCTTTTAAAAAATTCAAATAAATATTACCTTTAACCATAGATTCATATAACTTATCCTTAAAAGAAAAAATGTTAGTTTGATTTGATCATAAAAAAATTATTATTTATTAAACTATTTTTAAAAATAATTATATTTATTAATTCATTTTTAAAAATAAAAGAGACTGTTAATATCTTAAATAAAAATATTAATAAAAAAATTATTAATATATGTATAATAAAATATTTGTATATTGAATAATCAATTCATTAATTTATTATTTTGAATAATAATGATTAAATATGAGTAACCAAAGATTAAGATTGGAATTTTTATAAAGATAAAAATTTTACTACCTTGTATGATAATTTAAAATGATAATTGTATGTGCCATGAATATCTTTTAAAATTTAAATTAATATTACCTTTAACCACAGATTCATATAACCTATCCTTTATTGTAAAAATGTTAGTTTGATTTGATTATTTTATTTATTAAATTAATTTAAAAATAATTAAGTTTATTAAATTATTTAAAAAATTAAATTTATTAGATTATTTTTTAAAATAACTTTTATTGAAAAAAATTATTTTTAAATATTTGAACAAGTTTTTACTAAATAAAATTAAAAGGAAAAGAATTATTTTTAAAAATAAAAGAGATTATTAATATTTTAAATAAAAATTATTAATATTTGTATAACAAAATATTAGTATATTCCATAATCCATTAATTAATTAATTTTTTTGAATAATAATAACTAAATATGAGTAACTAATGATTGATTGATAGTTTTATAAAAATAAAAATTTAAATAAAACCATAGATTCATATAACCTATCCTTTATAGTAAAAATGCTAGTTTGATTTGATCATAAAAAACTATTTTATTTATTAAATTATTTTAAAAATAATTAAATTTATTAAAATTTTTTTCAAAATAAGATTTATTGAAAAAAATTTTTTTTTTTTTAATACTTTACAAGTTTTTACTAAATAAAATTAAAAGGAAAATAATTATTTTTAAAAATAAAAGAGACTATTAATATCTTAAATAAAAGTATTATTAAAATTATTAATATTTGTATAACAAAATATTATTTATTGAATAATTGATTCATTAATTCATTATTTTGAATAATAATGGCAAAATATGAATAACTTGTGATTAAGATTGGCAGTTTTATAAAAATAAAAATTTTAAAATTAATTTAAAAAAATTAAATTTATTAAATCTTTTTAAAAATAAATAAATTTTTAAAAACATTTTTAAAATAATTAAATTTATTAAATTATTTTTTAAAATAACCTTTATTGAAAAAAAAATTATTTTTAATATATTTGACAAGTTTTTATTAAATAAAATTAAAAGGAAAAGAATTATTTTTAACAATAAAAGAGACTTTTAATATCTTAAATAAAAATTATTAATATTTGTTTAACAAAATAATAGTATATTATATTATGAATTAACAAATTAAAATTAACAAATTAATAATGAATTAATGAATAATTCATTCATTAATTCATTATTTTGAATAATAATGCCTAAATATGAGTAACTAATGATTAAGATGGGCAGTTTTATAAAAATAAAAATTTTGCTACTTTGCATGATAATTTAAAAATGATAAATGTGTGTGCTATGAATATCTTTTAAAAAATTCAAATGAATAATACCTTAAACCATTTCGTCCACTTAAATTGCTGTTCATATTTAGGGATTAAATTCTTTGGCTGAGACTTAGCTTTTTTAGTCTTTGGCTGAGGCCATCATGTGCACACTTTAGACTAAATAAACCGGGACCTGCAGTTTAACGTAGATTCTGAACCACTAACAAACATCCATGCCCTCGCCAGGATTCGAACTTGAGCCTGTCGTACCAAAGGCAAAAGCGTTAGCCAATTTGCCATCAGGCTACCAGAAAACTGTCGAGTGGTTTTTATAAATTGGCCTTTATTTATATGTTATAGAATTTTTTTATTTTATAAGCATCAATCAGAGTTTATAATAATTACAGTACAATAATTCAAATGAATATTTCTGAAATAAGAATTCAGACAAAGTAATAACATAAATGAATTATAATCGCTTCAAAATCGAGTGAAAATTACGAATTAAAATCACCCAAAGTAAGTTGTAATTCGAGTAATACAAGTAAGAAATAATGAATCCTGTCTGTTTCTAGAGAGAGAATTCTATCATCAAATTATTGGAATTATTGCAACTAATTATTATTATTGAAGTTGTTTTTAATAACTGAGTATTCTTGCTGAAGGACTTCCCCACCTTTGACTGTATAAAAAAACCTAACTATCATTAACTATAAAAAACCTGCTCTTCAGTATCCCTCCTCAATATCCATTTCAGTTGCAAAATGTTACACTTTTTTTTAAAAAAGTAATTTTAATTTAGGTGAAATACCAAGAACTCCAGTGAATAGGACGGAAATGGATATGGAAGAAAGGAGGCCGAAATAAACCGACAGCACGAAGAAGTTACACAACAGTGCCGTCAAGCAGAGGTAGAGAGAAAGAGGCAGAACCTAGAAGTCAATGCAGAGGCAGGACCTGGTAAGTTAATTAATAATTTGTCTCTCTGTGTGTGTTTGTTTATGTTTCATTTGATTTACTGTTATACATGGTGAAGACAGAGTGGCCAAGTCTCTGGCGCTCGGTGGTACAGGTTTTAGGTTCCAGTCCGGGAGGTGCCATGGATGCGTGTAGTGGTTCGAATCCACTTTAAACCGTAGGGCCCGGTCTAATAGGATTGTAGAGAGTTGGACGTACGGTTTACAACCCTACTCCGTAAAAACAAAAACGTCTCGAAATCTGCCAGTAGGCAGACGGCCTCGGCCCACTTTGGGACTATTGCGCCGCTGATGTTTATGTATAGTAATTTTAATGTATTTTTATGTGTATTTAATTCCATTTTATTCGAATGTGTTAATTTAAATTTATCCTTTCAATTTTTTATTATTAAATTATTTTTACTTTGTTAATAGTTAATTTAATTTACTCTAAATTTTAAATAAAATATAATCCCTCTAGTAAACCATTTCAGCATATTACGTATTCGGTTGACTGTTATGAGAAAAAAATAAGTTCCAGTGCTCTGTTTCACGATTTATGCTCCAGTTCTCGGTTTCACGACAGGTATGGGAAGCTATGAGAGTTCTCGCTTAATGGAACATCCGGTGGTAATCAGCCTATAAACAGAATTAATCTCAAATAGTCACTATCAGTAGCTTCCTGGAGGAGGAATCCTAATGACAGGGACCTAGACGAAATGACTTGATCATTGAAAAGTTCGACTGCCTCTTATATATATTATGTTTAAGCTGTTGTTTTAACACTTCATTGTTCAATGTGTTTTTGTTCTAGATGTTGCTGTCAATCAAGTGCGATCACTTGGTTACCACCAACATCTAGACCAAGTCCCTAAACCTGTGTTTTCTTATGGAAGGAGGGAAGGGGGGAACTTCTGTTGTGACGACGCGCCAGTATGTAGAAATCTGACTTGGCCCTTTTCGCTGAAGAAGAAGTGCAGTGCCTTCCGGGAGGACTTTTAGGGGAAAGTACCCCGCAATTGCGTATCGTATTACAGAAAATCCGGAAAAAATCCAACCAGGTAGTCCGACTGACAAGGCAAGATGTTGAACTTCACAAATGCCATCCAGCCTCTTCGTTTTTTGAAACAGTGTCTACAACAAAGCTGGCAGCGAAATGGACCTCAGTCCTAATACTCACCAGTGGCGCACGTTGCCATTGAGTCATGAGTCGGGCTTATATAACGTAAATAGTGTAAGTGAGTGAATATATGTATAATTAAAAATTAAACTCGATAAATTTTCCACTGTGCTGCCCTAAAAAATCCTTTTTGAAGAAATAACTGTTTTCAATTCCAATATTTGCCCGGCTCATCAATCAGTGGTAATATGGGTAGCTAGTATGCATGGGTAAACCCCGGTGTCTGTGGCGTCCTTTGCACTCGCTGCTTTTCGAAATGAGAAGACTTGATGGTGATTCTAACAACTTGTGTAAAACGTTCTGATTGGACAGTCAGCTTGGCGGATGGGAGTTTTAAGGGTTTGCTGCTAAGAGGAACGCAAATGAGAGGAAATTAACCCTAAATGTCCTTTCTTCATATATCATAAGGGCCACCGATGTTCAACACTAAAAAAAATTTCCAATATTTAGTATGTATTACAATACTTCGAACATTTTAAGTGATATAGGAATTTTTATAAAGTAATAAATTGATAATGATTTATTTAAGTGTTATGAGTTTACTTTATATAAATGAATTAGAGAAGAATTTTAAAACGCGTTTTTTTAATTTAATTATTTACGTATATTTTAACAGAAGATAGAAGATATTTTAACAGTTTCTAACAACAGGCCGGCTCAAAGATAGCTGATATATAATTTTAAATGTTTAAATAATAAAAATAATTGTAATTTACTATTTGTATTTATTTACTTAATAACAATAATATTTTTATTATTATTATTATTTTTAAAAAAGTTATGTGTTTTTCAAGGGCCTCTACACTGGCAACTTGATCAAGTTAACTAAACTGAAAATAAGAAATTTTGTTTTCCACAAGAAATAACATCATTATTTGCTCACGACATAATGCTGTGTTCAAAAATGAAGTTCATTGTACTGGACATTATACTGCCGAAATATATGCTTTTATATTTATTTAATGCTCTTATATTAGATATGCCGCTGATTCGTGGCTCACTGGCAACCCGCGCCAGTGATGAACATTAGGGGGAAGTTCAATCAGATGGCGGCTTTATCGTAGAAATTGTTTCAATAAAAGAGGAGACTAGATGACATTTGTAGTGTTCAGATTATTGCCTTGTTAGTCGGACTACCTGGTGGAGTTTCCGGGGTTTTCTCCCATAGGATACGAAAATGCAGTATAGTTCCCCCTAAAAGTTCATCCAGAAGGCACTGCACTGTTTCGCAGCGTCACGGAGCCAAGTCAGATTTCTACTTAGGGGTGCTCCATGACAACAGAAGTTGCCCCCTCTTTCCATGATACCTCACGGGTTCCTACACTTGGTCTAGATGTTGCTGTCTACCATGTAGGATAAGGAAAAAATATTAGGCTTGCTAAAAATTTAATTTTCTTAATTTCTTTTTAATATACTGTCTTTCAAAACCTTTGAGAAGTTTTTCTCACAAAGCAAGAGATAATTGGTTAAAAACTGGATCTGGGGTCTTGAGAGGCTATAGCAAAATGCAGTCGTGTCCCCCGCCCTTCCCCTCCTCCACAAAAAATAACTATAGGTTGTATGAGAATTATTTACACAATTTTGTTAGATATCAAAATATGATAGAAACAAGATAGTTACTTGCGTTAACGTTACATGTAACAGCAGAGCATTAAATTCTGTTAATGCGTCCTTTTTTGTAAATTTTTCCTTAAAAAAAAAAAATGACCCAGAACTAGATAGATTTGAATAAAATGTAATTTATAAATAACTATTTAAAGACAGAAACATTCAACATGAGCATCGTTTGTCATGTTCCAAATATTCAAGAAATAAATCAATTTCTCCCAAGTACGCTGGGCTTAGCGTATCTATGTATATGTTTGTCATTTCAACTGTGATGTAACTGTGTCCTGAAATCCTGCATATTGGACAATCCAGCATTGTCATATATATACAACAAAACGAAGAATTTTTGGCCGACTTTATTTTGGTAACATTTGAAAATGAGGGCCAAGAAAAGAACAAAGTAGGGGACATTTTAATTTAGATTTTTAATATTTTTACATTTATTCTGAGTGTTGGGTTGCTCAAAGATAGCTGATTTATAATTTTAAAAGTTTAAATAAAAAAAATAATTGTCATTTACTATTTGTATTTATTTATTTATTTTTATTAATAATAGTATTGTTTTTTCGCGTGGGGGGAAGTTATATATTTTTCAGCAGCCTCCACACTGGCCAGTGCAACTTGATCAAATTAACTATGATTAACACTATTTATCACAGAAATATCATTAATCACAGAAATATTCATTTGAATTGTTGCACTGCAATTACAGTACAACAAATCAGATGAATATGTCTGAAATAAGAATTCAGACAAAGTAATAACATAAAATGAATTATAATCGCTTCAAAACAAGTCATAAATTGAGGTGAAAATGACGAATTAAAATCAACCAAAAGTAAGTTTTAATTCGAGTAGCACAAGTAAAGAATAATGAATCCAGTTTGTTTCTGGAGTTAGAATTCTATCATCAAATTATTTTAGTTATTACTACTACTTATTATTATTGAAGTTGCCTTTAATAATTGAGTATTCTTGCTGAATGACTTCCCCACGTTTCACCTATGTAAAAACATAACTATCATTAACTATTAAAAACTGCCTTTCAGTATCCCTCCCTCAATATCCATTTCAGTTGCAAAATGTTACACTTAAAAAAAAAAAAAATTATTTTTTTTTAATTTAGATGGAAGACCTAAAACTCCAGAGATTGACCCAGAACTCTCGAGATTTGTATATCGAGGACATAGGTGACTATTTAATTCGGTTGTACGATAAAATTCCACTGTGGATTAAAGAAGGCCTACAGGATGAGAGAGCATCCCAGAAGTGAATGCAGAGGCAGTATCTAGTAAGTGAATTAATAATTTGTCTGTGTGTGTGTTTTGTTTATGTTTAATTTGATTTATTGTTATATATAGTGGGGTCTGAATGGCCGAGTGTCTAGTGCTCTGCGCTCGGTGGCACAGGTTTCGGGTTCGAGTCCGGCGGTGCCGTGGATTTTTGTAGGGATTCGAATCCACTTTAAACCGTAGGTACCTCGTCTAACATGATCGTAGTGCGTTGCGGAGGTATTGCTACTCCGCGTTCGTAGCTTATCTTCAAGCTACACGCACCTACTGGGTAGTGCTAAATCAGTAACGTCGATTCAGGCATAAAAGACAACTGTCTAAATGTTTGCCAGCTGCAGTAGAAAAAAATATATTATAGTATGTCTCATGTGTGATATAAAAGCCTAAGGCGCTGGTGCCCTTTACTACATTCTTCCATAACGGCCTGATGGCCAATAGGCTAGCGCTCTGGCCTTTGTTTCCACGGGCTTGAGTTCAAATCCTGGCTGTACTATGGGTGTTTGTTAGTGGTTCGGAATCCACATTAAGCTCTAGGTTCCAGACTAATTAACCTAACGAGTGCACAAAATAATCATAGAGCGACAAACCCAACCAAACCATCCTTCCATTGAACTGATATTCTTCATTTTAATGTTTAAAATGTCTTGCTTCACGTCCACTTAAATTGCTGTTCATATTTAGGGATTAAATTCTTTGGCTGAGACTTAGCTTTTTTAGTCTTTGGCTGAGGCCATCATGTGCACACTTTTTAGACTAAATAAACCGGGACCTGCAGTTTAACGTAGATTCTGAACCACTAACAAACATCCATGCCCTCGCCAGGATTCGAACTTGAGCCTGTCGTACCAAAGGCAAAAGCGTTAGCCAATTTGCCATCAGGCTACCAGAAAACTGTCGAGTGGTTTTTATAAATTGGCCTTTTATTTATATGTTATAGAATTTTTTTATTTTATAAGCATCAATCAGAGTTTATAATAATTACAGTACAATAATTCAAATGAATATTTCTGAAATAAGAATTCAGACAAAGTA
>BPLR01018091.1:0-61306 GCA_021605095.1 Caerostris extrusa | reverse complement strand
TTTTTACTGTGAATAGTATCCACTGTTAAAACATGCATACATGCGTATTTCGTTTTTGTTATGCTTATGTATGAATTATAATACATTACAATCATTCAATTAATTATAATTGAATAATTGTAAGGTATTATAATTATTGAATAATTATATTAATTGTATTATTATATTAATTGAATAATTATATTAATTGTATTATTATATTAATTGAATAATTATAATGTATTATTAATTTTGAATGAATTATTATTATTTTTTTATTTAAATTTATGCATAAATATTATGCATAATAATTTTAAGCAAATAAATTTATTTATTAACAAATAATCTATACAATTAAATTAGATATTAATTATTTAATGTGAATGGTATCCTCTGTTAAAACATACATACATACTTATTTTGTTTTTTGTTATGCTTATGTATAAATTATAATATATATTACAATTATTCAATTAATTAGAAAACATATGATCCGACTCATAAATTGTTTAAATAAGCCGTATTAGCTTTTTTTTGAAATTTTTTTCTTCTGGAATTATGATAACATCAAATATGAAAAAAATTAATATCAAAATATTAAAAATAATTACATTGATGAATAAATGTAATATAAAAAATAAACCATTTATTAAATAAATATACTAGATAATAAAAATTAGATATTAACTATTTAACTTGAATGGTATCCACTGTTGAGTATGCATGCATGCGTGAGTGGCACCGAACGCAAGATATATTTTTATAAAATAATTATTCAATAGCATTTAATTTCAAAGCATTAATTAAATTTAATTAATGAATTAATATTTGAAAATAAATTGTATTATAATCTTATCCACTACAAGTTCAATAAAATGTATTTGAACTTTTAATAAAAAAGTATTTTGCTAACGATTGAGAATTTGAACAAGATAACGACCTAATTGGATTGTACAAATAACTTACGTCTACCTTCAGCTGAAGACAAAACAAAGTTCCCAGAAATTCTTTGTAATAAATTGAAACAAACCGCACCTAAAAGAAGAAAAGAAAAAAAAAAAAATCATTGCAACTTGGGAGACCACACAGTTCTACATGTTAAATACCATGGAAAGTTAAAAGACGCATAAAATTCCTTTTGCAAGTTGGTAATGATTTTATATCGTGCTGGAAGAACCTTACTTGCATAAAAACATTTGGTAAATCGAAAAATGTATCCAAATGACTTCTTCTTTAGGAAAAATTTTCTTAGTTTTTACTCTTTTTTATTTATTTTCTGGTTCTTTTTCTACCATTTCTATCTGGTTCTTTCCGAATTTCTAACATTTTGATTCATTTCTTTCGTGCTAGGCAGCTTTTCTCATGACGAACGATGAAATTTAACCACTTTCCTGAAAACCTTGTTAAATCAGATCAGGTGAATTTTTCGCCATTTTGTTATTCTATTTTACTTTTTTTTTTTTTAAACTTATTTATTTATTCACCCTTATCTATCTTTAGTTAACTTTTTTGAATTCTTTTGCGGAAATGGAACGTTTTGGAAATATTTTTTTTCTTTTTTTTTTTTCTTTTTTAGATTTTGTAAATTTTGTTTAATTTGCAGTTTTGCTTCGTTTTCAATTATGAAGTGAGTTTTTTTTTTTTCATTCGTTTGGAATTACGCTTTAGCTCAAAATTTATACATGGGTTTTCGAAATTTTAAGAACGTTGCAGTTTTTATAAAATCGGTCCCATTAAATTTTAAGATTTTTTTTTCATGATGAATGAGTTAAATATTTTAAGATAAAAGTACAAAAGTTACAATTTTTTAACTACTATTTTCTAATACATTTTTACTGAATTAGTTAGGAAATTTTTATGCTATATTTTCGGATAAAATATACTTTGTGCATATTTCATTTGTTTTGCATATACATTGCAAAGAATCATTAATAAACATTTAACCTTTAATATTAATAATAATCTATACAAATTAATTAGATATTAACTATTTAATGGAATGTATCCACTGTTAAATGCATGCATGCACATTTTTTTTTGTTATGCTTTGTATAAATTATAATGCATTACAATTATTCAATTAATTACAAAATATGATAATATTCATAAATTATTTAATGATTTATTATTATTTTTTTTTATATTTTGCATTTTTATGCAAATAAATGCATTCATTTTAATAAATAAATTTATTTATTAACAAATAAATTATACAATTTAATTAGATATTAATTATTTAATGTGAATCATATCCACTGTTTAAAGATGCATACATGCGTATTTTGTTTTTGTTATGCTTATGTATAAATTAATTAATGCATTATTCAATTATTCATTTAATTTGAAAATATATACGATCCACTACAAGTTCAAAAATTGTTAAACATCCATAATTAAAGATTTTTTTTAGCTTTTTTTCAAGGCTGAATATAGTATGATAACATCAAATATAAAAAAATTACCTTCAGTTGAAGACAAAACGAATTATATTAGAAATAATGTAATATCAAATAAATCATTTAAAAGAAGAAAAACTAAAATTAAAAAAAATATCACAACTTTGAGACCCACTGTCCTTCCACTGCAATAACATAATGCAGTTAAATACCATGGAATTACACCTAAAAGATTTTTTCTAAAATAACTTTCAATAGCATTTAATTCGAAGAGTAATTTTTATTTTATAATTTGGATTGAATATCAAATTAATGATATTCAACTTACTGCATTCCGATTTTATTCTGGATTAATATCAAAATCTTACGTCTACCTTTAGCTGAAGAAAAACAAAGTTATCCACTTCTTCTTTAGAAATTCTTTCTGAAATTTTTTTTTTCTCATTCATCTGGCCATCTATTATTAGATACATTCAACTTAAATCTAAAATTAATTGATTAAATTTAATTAATGAATTAATATTTAAGAAAACTGATTCACATTTAACATCCACCAAGTTCAAAAAAACCTATTTGAAATTGAGTGGATGAATAAAAAGTATTTTATTAACGATTGAAAAAGGGACTTCAACTTATTTCTTTTAAAGAGTGTGACCTAATTCCCCTATCTAATTTTAGTTAAATAACTTTTTCTACCTTCAGCTGAAGACAAAACAAAGTTACCCAAATAGAAATTTTTTAATAAATTCAAACAAACCGTACCTAAATTTTGAAGAAAAAAGCAAAGAAACAAAAACCCATCACAACTTGGAGACAACACAGTTCTATTGAGTTAAATACCATGGAAAGTTAAAAGACTCATAAAATTCCTTCTTGGCAAGTTGGTAATGATTTTATATCGTGCTGGAAGTACCTTACTTGCATAAAAACATTTGGGTAAATTGAAAAATGTATCCAAATGACTTCTTTTTAGGAAAACTTTTCTTAGTTTTCTTTTTATTTATTTTCTGGTTCTTTTTACCATTTCCTATCTGGTTCTTTCCGAATTTCTAACATTTTGATTCATTTCTTTCGTGCTAGGCAGCTTTTTTCTCGACGAACGATGAAATTTAACCACTTTCCTGAAAACCTTGTTAAATCAGATCACGCGAATTTTTCGCCAATTTGTTATTCTACTTCAGTTTTTTTTTTTTTTAACTTATTTATTTATTCCCTTTTCTGCCTCCCTTATCTATCTTTAGTTATCTTTTTAATGATTTTTTGCGGAAATGGAACGTTTTGAAAATAGTTTTTTCTTTTTTTAGATTTTGTAAAATTTGTTTCCAATTTGCAGTTTTGCTTCGTTTTCAATAATGAAGCGAGTTGTTTTTTTTATTTATTATTCTTTGGAATTAAGCTTTAGCTCAAAATTTATACATGGGTTTTTGAAAATTTTTAACGAACGTTTTGATTTTTCTAAAAACGTTCATTAAATTTCAACATTTTTTTTTTTTCGATGATGAATGAGTTAAATATTTTCAAGATAAAGTTTGTTAAAAAAGATACAAATTTTTTAAAGTACTTGTTTTCTACTTCATACATTTTTACTTAATTAGTTTAAAAATTTTATCTATTTTTAGTTAAAATATACTTTTTACATTTTTTGTTTTGTTTTGAAAATAGTTTGCAAAGAACCATTAACAAAAATTTAACGCTTTATATTAATAAATAATCTATGGAATTTAATTAGATATTAACTATTTAATGTGAATTGTATTCATTGATAAAATATGCATGCATACTTATTTTGTTTTTGTTATGTTTATATATAAATTATAAATACATTATAATTATTCAATTAATTAGAAAATATATCATCAATTCATAAATTGTTTAAATCAGCCATATTAGCTTTTTTTCAAATTTTTTCTGCTGAACATCAAATGTGAAAAAAAAAAAAATTAATATAATAAATATTAAAAATAATTGTATTAATAAATATATGTAAAATCAAATAAATTATTTATTAACAAATAAACTATACAACTAAATTAGATATTAGCTTTTAATTTGAAGGGTATCCACTGGTAAAGCATGCATACATGCATATGTGGCCTGTGGCACCGAACGCAAGATATTTTTTCCTAAAATAATTATTCACTAGCATTTAATTTCGAAGATTAATTTTTATTTTACGAATTTATTGAATATCAAATTTTTGAAATTCAACTATACTTCAATTCCGATACTATACTTCTGTTTCCGATTTTATTCTGGATTAAAAACAAATATTTACACAAATTTATTGAATATCAAATTGTACAACACTTCTATTTTCAATTTTATTCTAGGAATAACTTACGTCTACCTTTAACTGAAGAAAAAACAAAGTTACCCACAGAAATTATTTTTAATAAATTCAAACAAACCGCACCTAAAAGAAGGAAAAAGAAAAAAAAAATCATCAAAAATTGGAGACCACACAGTTCTACATGAGTTAAATAATATGGAAAGTTAAAAGACGCATAAAATTCTTTTGCAAGTTGGTAATGATTTTATATCGTGCTGGAAGAACCTCTCACTTGCATAAAAACATTTGGGTAAATCGAAAATGTATCCAAAGGACTTCTTCTTTAGGAAAAATTTTCTTAAATTTATTACTCTTTTTATTTATTTTCTGGTTCTTTTTTTTACCATTTCCTATCTGGTTCTTTCCGAATTTCTAACATTTTGATTCATTTCTTTCGTGCTAGGCTGCTTTTCTCACGACGAAAGATGAAATTTATCCACTTTCCTGAAAACCTTGTTAAATCAGATCACGCGAATTTTTCGCCATTTTGTTATTCTACTTCAACTTTTTTTTTTTTTGAAAGTTATTTATTTATTCCCCCTTATCTATCTTTAATTATCTTTTTTCGAATTCTTTTGCGGGAAATGGAACGTTTTGGAAATACATTTTTTTTTCTTGTTACATTTTGTAAATTTTGTTTAATTTGCAGTTTTACTTCATTTTCAATTATGAAGTGAGTTTGCTTTTTTTTTATTCGTTTGGAATCACGCTTTAGCTCAAAATTTATACATGGGTTTTGAAATTTGCGAATGTAGCAGTTTTTCAAAAATGTTCCATTAAATTTCGCGATTTTGGTTTTTTTTCTTGATGGATGAGTTAAATATTTTGAAGATAAATTACTGTAAAAAAGTTAAAATTTTTTTTAAAGTATTACTTTATTTTTAAAGTATAAATAATAATAATAATTTTATTTTTAAAGTATAAATATCAGCTATTTTCTAATTTTTTTACTGACTTAGTTTGAAAATTTTTATGCGATATATTTCACATAACATTTTTATTTTTACAATTTTATTTTTACATTTTTGACATTTTCATTTTGTTACACGTTTACCCTGCAAAATTTTAACGTTTTATATTAATGATAATCTAAGCAATTTAATTAGATTTTAAATATTTGATGTGAATTATATACACTCTTATAACATGCATACATGCGTAATTTGTGTTTTATATGATTATGTATAAACTATGATACATTATAATTATTAAATTAATTAGGAAATATATTGCCCAATTAATAGAATGTTTAAATCAGCTATATTAGCTTTTTTCTTAATTCTTTCTGTTATATCATAAATATCAAAATTTTATTAATAAATCAATGTAATTTCAAATAAATTATTTATTAACAAATAATCTATACAATTAAATTAGATATTAACTATTCAATGTGAATTCTATCCACTTTTATAACGTGTACTATATACAAGCCTATTTTTTTTTATTATTATTCTTACATATAAATTATAATATCTTTTAATTATTCAATTAATTAGAAAATGCATGATCCAATTAATAAATTGTTTAAATCAGCCATATCAGTTATTTTTAAAATAACTTCTGCAGAAATTATGAAAACATCAAATAAGAAAAAAACTAATATCATAAATATTAAAATTGTATTAATGAATCATGATGCATCATTAATGAATCAGTGCGCCAATGGTGAGCATTAGTGCTGAGGCTCAATCCACTATGCTGTAGATACTGTTTCAAAAAAGAGAGAATCGATGGCATTTGTGATGTTCAGCCTCTTGTCTCGAAAGTCAGACAACCTGGTGGGAGTTTTTCCGGATTTTCTCCCATACGATACGCAAATGTGAGTTTAGTTCCCTTAAAAGGCATTCCCTGAAGATACTGCCCTCCTTCTTCAGTGTCACGGAGCCAAATCAAACTTCTATTTATGGGCTCTCCATCACACTAGAAGCTGCACGCTCCTTTTCCTCCTTCCATGAAACCACTCGGAGACTTGGTCTAGATCAGGGGTGGCCAACCCTGGTCCGCGGGCCGCATGCGCCCCGCATTAAATGCTGTTCCAGCCAGTGAGATTTATGACACGTTTACTAAACGTTTAACGAACAAAGAAAAAAAAATTAGACTTAAGTGGGAAGAAGTAGACATAATTTTGAACATGTACATGCATGGGCGTTTTGGAGGGTATTCATTTAGGAGGTTTAATGTCGCTTATTGCTTCACATTTCACTTAAGGCACTGCATCATCTTCTTGATACGCGTCTCTATGCATATAATTATTTATACAGGCATGCTACATATAGTTAATTTTGAGGCCACGTGTTGTAGTAAAAACAAAAATATGCTAAACGAAAATATCAGTATTTCTTTTTAATTTCAAAGAAACCTTCTGCTTGATTGTTTCTAATTTGATTACAAAATGTTAAAAACTGAAAAGGTTTGTGAAATACTCTACTATAAATAGTTAGCCTGAAATGGTCTTTACTTTTACTATAATAAATAAATAACAAATTATACTTACACTCTGTGAAATATTGTCAAGGATTAATGTTAACATCAGTTTATTATTTAATATATTGTCCAATATTAAATAATATTAAATAATAATATCCGTAAAACTTCTAGTTTAATACGGATAATTTTACATTAAAGTAATCATATAGAAGCCGTTAAAAAAAATCTTGAAAATAACATTATATGTAGTTTAAAGTAACTGGATGATATAAATTTTCCTATTACATTGAGGCACGTAGAAAACATATTGCCTGTCGATTAATTATATATTGACAAAATATAAACATATATTTTGTAAATTAATGTCATTTTTTAAATGACAGTAGTGAAACGTTTATATACATTCTAACATGATATATTAAGATAACATATAAAGATGAAACTTTTTATATATATTAACATGGTATACTAACATAACGTATGAATATGAAATATTCTATATATGCACTACATATTTTAAATGTAATTTTATAGTATTATGCATTTATATTAACATCCTATAATTAAAATCAATTTGCAGAATTGAAAAAGTTTATATAATGCTATTTTTACTACTATATACTTTTTTATTTTATTTTATTTAAATATTTTTTTACTATATTAAGACACCAAATTTATTAACTTGAAGGGTTCAAAATCTACTGCAATATCGGTTTTCTAATTCCCCAGGAATTATAATCACACTAAGACTAGCTTAATGGGAGGGATATTTCCATTGAATCCTTGCGCTAAATGAAACAGCGTTAAAAGATGTCATTTTAACACGTAAATAATGAGTCTAAATGAAGCAGAACAAGGAATAAGAAAATTTATCAGGGTTTTATTTTACCTGTATTATTAAATACTTTTTTATTACACTAATTATAGGCTTAAATATTACTAGCCTATTCATAAAATATTCATGAAAATAATAATAATAAAAAAAAAACGAGCAAAAAGAAGTTAAGCGAGAAGCTTGAGGAAGAACCTTCCTCGTTTGACATTTTTTTTTTATTTTTTGTAAATTGATCATCTATCGTCTGCCTTTTCTTGTTTGGCCGGCAAGTAGTTGTCGATATCAATGCATCGCATGAACCTTTATTGAAATTTAAATAATTTTGTATAAAATCATCTTATACAAAAATTATATTATAATAATCATATCATAATAAATCATAATTTCCATTATAGTGGCTAAACTTACTTTTTTAAAAAAAAAAATCCGTTGAAACTTCCTTTTGCACCTCATCTTCAGAAACTCTTAATTTCGTCATTTTCGGAAAATTTCTACTACGTCTTTCTAATAATTCTTTAAAATTGTCTCTGGAATGATTATCACCAGTTGTAGTATTGTAATATGGGGCCTGAATGGCCAAGTGGCTAGCGCCCTGCCGCTCGGTACCACAGGTTTCGGGTTCTAGTCCCGGAGGTGCCATGGATGTTTGTAGTAGTGCGGAATCCACTTTAAACCATAGATCCCGGTCTAATATGATCGTAGAGTGTTGCGGGGGCATTGTTACTCCGCGTCCATGCTTATCTTCAAGTTACACAAGCCCCCTGGGTAATTCAAAGTGAGTAACGTCTATGCAGCGCTTGCCTTAAGGCATACAAAACATCTTTCTAAGTGTTTGCCAGCTGCATTAGAAAAAAAAAAACTTTGTAGCGCAATATTGTCATTTAACTTTGCAATATTGGCGCTAATATTGTAACTTTGTATGTAACATAATTTGTAACAAAGCAACATTTTCTCTTTGACTTTTTAATAATTCTCTAAAATTGTCGTTGGTAAGAATATTCCCAGTTGTAACATTGCAATATTGGCACTAATGTTGTGATATTGGTAACATTGTAATAAAATTGCAATATCGGCACTTGTCTTCCTACTAATCCTTAAAAAAATTGTCGTTGGAAAGACTGTCACCAGTTGCAACATTGCAATATTCCAATATCTTACCCATATGTGTAATCCAACCCTGTTCAATTTGATAGCTTGGCAATTTCGTCCTGATCAACAGTGGATTCTTGTGTCAACAGTCTAGCTTAGTTCCGAACTTACATTATTGCATACCCTTTTCAAACATTTCTGGATCACAGTCGCATTTCTCGTCTGTTGTCTACAGCATCCATGATAGGGTATTTTCCAAAGCTCTGTAACAGACTGTTTAACTTTTCCACCGGTTTTATCAATCAGTTATCGATATGTCTGCAGCAATGTATTAATTAATTAAAATTTGAGATTTGGGAATCCTTATAATAGGACGTAATACTGAAAAAAATGTTAAGCGTGGCCTTTACTATATTCTACTAAATGAGAATCTATTAACGAAATTTTCCTACTAATTCCTTAAAATTGTTTTTGGAAAGACTATCACCAGTTGTAGCATTTTAATATTGGCATTTAAAATTGTAATTTTGGAACTAATATTGTAATATTGGTAATATTGTAACAACGTAAGTTGTAATATTGCAACATTTTCTCTTGCCATTTTACTAATTTTTTTTTAAATTGCTGTTGGAAGGACTATCCCCTATTGTAACTTTACAATATTGGCATTAACATGGAAATTAATATTTCCATGTTAATGCCAATCGTAACATAGTAAGTAACATTGTAATATTGCAATCTATTAATGAAATTTTTCATTTAGTTATTAAAAATGTAAATACCTTAACGATTATGAAAATCATATATTTAAAAAAAAAAAAAAGTTATTACAAGTATGTGAATTTATATTGAATTATGCTAATAGTTTCACCAAGCCTTATGATAATAATTTCATGTTACGATAAATATTTATTTTTGTTGATTCGCATTTCGTAAGAATTCCAATCCACTTTAATTTTTCACCAACAAACGTATCGAAACATAATAAAATCAAACAGAAGAGTACAAAAAAATTGTTTTTTTTTTTTTTTTTTTGCACCCAGACAAAGTACTATTTTGCTACTCAAATTAAATGTGACACAGAAAGATGACGTATGAAATGATTATGATTCAGTTTTTGTCATGGCAGTATGGTAATGTTATTTGTTCCCTGACTTATTTCAACAAGAACAATTAACTGAAGAATTTCAAGAAACGGATGGATTCCATATGGATATCACCAAAATTCCATTTATAATTGTATGGTTCTATTTTTCTTTTGTGTTAAAATATATTGTTTCAACTAAGTACCTTAAGTAGAATAGAAAAAAAGTTTTTATTTAAAAATTGATTACGAAAACTTACCAAAAACATATACAACAAACTAAGTAAGTACAATAATACTTTGCATAGAATCATACATTAATGCTATTCCATTAATAAATTATAAAAGATAAAACTTATGAAAAACTTTTGGAATAGGCAACTTACAGTTTTATTTGAAAAGATAATATCTTATTCTACTTATTTCTCTGATTTCTTCAATCTAACTTAATTTTTCACCAACAAACATATCTAAAATATAGCAAAATCATAAAGTAGTGTATTAAAAATTATTTTTCGCCCCACCCTAGAGATAAAATACTACTATATATATGGATATTTTCAAAATTCAATTTATTATTTTTTAGTTCAACCTACCTATTGCCAACATATATTGTTCCAATTAAGTACTTTAATTAGAGAGATTTTTTTATATTTTTATAAGGGATTTTTTAATTTAAAATTGATTGCGAAAATTGCCAATAATAATTTATAAAAAAAATACTTTTGAAATACTTTTGGAATAGGCATCTTATAGTTTAATCTAAAAGAAAATACTTTATTCTACTGATTTCATTGATTTATTCCACAGAAATTTCAATGTAACTTAAATTTTTACCAACAAACATATTGAATCATAACACAGTCATATAAAAATTGTTTTTTCCCCACCCAAGAGATAAATTACTACTTTTTTATTCAAATTAAATGTGACCAAGGAAGATGAGACCTATTGCATTGACAGAATGTAAGGAAGTGATTATGATCCTTACCATCTTTTGTGCCATCAATATTAGACCGGCAATCAGCCAATATGACAGTGCACTAACGGCATTTGTTTCCCTGATTTACTTGAACAAAAAAAAGAAGAAAAAGATTAGCTGGAGGGATTCAAGAAATGGATGGATTTCATATGGACTTCTTCAAAATCCAAGAGATTTATAATGTCTATAATTCCATGGTCCCAATTTACGCTTGAGGACACTTTGGAGTGAGCTAAGTAAAGAAATGAGATAAAAATACCATCTTTGTTACTCAAAATTAAATGTGATCAAGGAAGATGGCATATGTAATCATTATGATCCATTTTTATTTTTTTGCCATGGCATTGTACAAAAAATGGCTTATGTCATGAAGAACAATTAACTGGTAGTAAAAATGGATGAATTCCCTATGGATATTTCAAAATCCAATTTATAATGTCTATAATTCCATGGTCCCAATCTACGCTTGAGGACATTTTGGAGTGAATTCGAACAGAAGTACGGAAGTGAGATAAAATACTACTTTGTTACTCAAATTAAATGTGATCAAGGAAGATGGCATATGTAATCATCATGATCCATTGTTATTTTTTTTTGCCATAGTAATGTACTAACGGCATTTGTTTAACTGACTTATTTCAAGAAAAACAATAATTGGTAATTTCAAAAAAGGTATGGATTCCTCATGGATATTTCCAAAATTCAATTTATAATTTTATGGTGCAATCTACTTAGTGTTAAAATATATTCTAAGTACTTTATTAGAATACAAATTTTTTTATTTAAAAATTGATTATGAAAACTTAGTTGTATTAGTTTGTTGTATATGTTTATTAGTAAGTAAAATATTTCATTCTATAGAATATTACATTAAAGATATTCCATTTATAAATTATAAAAATGATAAAAATAATCATCTAACAGTTTTATCTGAAAAGAAATACCTGTCTACTGACTGATTTCACTTCAAGAACTTCTATCTAACTTCATTTTTCACCAACAAATATACCGACACACAACAAAATCATAAAAAAGAGTATAAAAAATTGTTTTTCTCCCCACCCTAGAGATAAAAAAGGCTGCTTTGTTATTCAAATTAAATGTGACCAAGAAAGATGGAACCTATTGCATTGACATAATGTAGGATGAAGTGATTATGATTCCTTACCATTTTTTGTGCCATCAATATTAGACCGGCAATCAGCCAATATGACAGTGCACTAACGGCATTTGTTTACCTGATTTACTTGAACAAAAAGATTCAAAGATTGGATAATTTCATAAAATGGATGGATTACCCATGGATATTTCCAAATTCAATTTATAATTTTGTGATTCAACCTACTTAGTGTCCAAACATATTGTTTCAACTAAATGTACTTTAATTAGAATAAAAAATAAATTTTTTTTTTTTTTGCCAATTTAAAATTGAATGCAACAAGAAAACTTGCATAATTTTGTGTGGATGAATTCCATTCCATTAATAATTTATAAAAAAGATAAAAGTATTTTGAAAAACGTTTCAGATAAAACTGTAAGATGTCTATTTGAAAAGAAACATCTTATTCTACTGATTGATTTCACTGATTTCTCATTTCATAAGAACTTAAATCTAACTTTACTTTTCATCACCAAACAAAACCATAAAGAAGATTATAAAAAAATTGTTTTTGTCCCCACCCGAGAGATAAAATACTACTTTGTTATTCAAATTAAATGTGACCAAGAAAGATGGAACCTATTGCATTGACGTAATGTAGGATGAAGTGATTATGATCCTTTTTTTTGTGCCATCAATATTAGACCGGCAATCAGCCAATATGACTGTGCACTAACGGCATTTGTTTCCCTGACTTACTTCAACAAAAAAAAAAAAAAAAAAAAAAAGATTAACTGGAGTGTTTCAAGAAATGGATGGATTTCATATGGACTTCTTCAAAATCAATTTATAATGACTATAATTCCATGGTCCCAATCTACGCTTGAGCACACTTTGGGGGTGATTTCGGACAGAAGTGCAGAAGTGAGATAAAATACTACTTTGTTACTCAAATTAAATGTGATCAAGGAAGATGGGTATGTAATCATTATGATCCATTTTTTACCACGGCATTGTACTAACGGCATTTGTTTAAATGGCGTCAACAAGAACAATTAACTGGTAATTTTGTAAAATGGATGGATTCCCCTATGGATATTTCCAAAATTCAATTTATAATTTTATGGTACAATCTACTTAGTGTCAAAATATAGTATTTTACTTTTACTAAGTACTGTAACTAGAATCTAAAAAAGTATTTTTAATTTAAAATTTATTGCGAAAACTCACATAGTTTATTGTGCTATTCCATTAGTAAATTATAAAAAGATAAACCTTTAGAAAAAACTTTTAGATTAGACAGCTTGCAGTTGTACCTGAAAAGAAACCTTATGCTACTGATTTCACTGATTTCTCAATTCAGAAGAACTTCAATCTAACTTTATTTTTCACCAACAAACCTATCGAAACATAACGAAATCATATAAAAAATTGTTTTTCTCCCCGCCCGAGAGATAAAATACTACTTTGTTATTCAAATTAAATGTGACCAAAGAAGATGAAACCTATTGCATTGACATAATGTAGGATGAAGTGATTATGATCCCTTTTTTTTTTGAGCCATCAATATTAGACCGGCAATCAGACAATATGACAGTGCACTAACGGCATTTGTTTCCCTGACTTACTTCAACAAAAAAAAAAAGAAAGAAAGAAAAAAAAAAAAAGATTAACTGGAGTGTTTCAAGAAATGGATGGATTTCATATGGACTTCTTCAAAATCCAATTTATAATGACTATAATTCCATGGTCCCAATCTACGCTTGAGGACACTTTGGGTGAGTTCGAACAGAAGTACTCGAAGATTAAGGAGGACTATTTTTACTTCGCCATTTTTTTTTCATTTCTTTATCTCTTTTTTTTATCTTTATTTCTTTATCGAAGAATGTTGGGGGTATTTTGTGGGGGAAAAAAGAATGATACTTTGTCTTAAACTCCGACTTTGTGAAACGATAAAAATGAATTTTCTGCAACTTATGGTTTTTGGAGAAAAGAAATGGATACAGTGTTCCGAGCGGACAGAAGCAAACAGTAATGACAATGGTTCCATCCGATTCAAACTGGATTAATACGTCACCGTGAAAAACGACTTTTGATGTTCCGTCAATGACCATAAATCAAGCGACAAAATGACACGGGGAAAAATTGGAAAAAAAGGGGAAGGGTTCCTTGCAGAGGGGTTGGTGTATAAACTAAACTTCGTTTAATTTGGAGATTCATATCTCTTCATTAAGGCCCAAAGTATCCATCTCCCTTCTTGAAAAGATGCTTACGGATAAGAATTTGCAAAGCTTTTTATTTGTCTAATTTTGTAGCTTCTTTTAGTAGTTTAAAGATTATCTTTTTTTTGTCTGCAAAGAATATTTGTAAAGTTATAACATTTGCATATAAATCAAAATGACAATAAGGGAAGTTTTTAAACAAGATAACTTTTTAAAGTTATGCGCTATAAGTTAAACTTTTTAAATTATACATTTTATTTGTTAACTATTTTTGAGGATTTAAATCATATTTTTAAGCATATTTAACATCCCCCTGCTTAAAAAGATGCTTTGATAAGAATTTGTAAAACTTTTTGATTGTTTAATTTTGTAGCTTCTTCTTTTTGTAGTTCATGTAATATTTTTTTTTTCTGCAAAGAATATTTTTAAAGATATAGAGTTATAATAAAGTTAGTTAAAGTGACAATTATAGAAAGTTTTAAACAAGTTAATTTTTTTTTGAAGTTAAACGTTACATTTAAAGTTATTTTTTAAATTATACATTTTATTTTTTAATTATTTTTGAGGAATTTGTATCATATTTTTAAACATATTAACTTCCCCGTGCTTGAAAAGATGCTTTGGGATAACAATTTGCTAAACTTTTCAATTGTCTGATTTTGCAGCTTCTTTTTGTAGTTTAAAGAATATATTTTTTTTTTTTGTCTGCAAATAAATATTTGTAAAATTATATATTTTGCATCTAAATCAAACTGACAGTAATAGAAAGTTTTAAACAAGATAATTTTTTTAAGTTATACTTTTATAAAGTTATACGTCATATTTAATGTTATAATTTATTAAAATTATACTCTTTAATTTTTAATTATTTTTCAGGATTTGAATCATATTATTAAACATATTTTCCATAATTTCCATTTCGTAAAATAGAAACACACATGTCACAAAGCTTGTTTAAGTTGTTTTAAATATATATTAAATCTGTAAATATCTTTTAAAAGAATCCATGTGTTTCAAAATCTGTTCTACAATTAAAACTCTAATCAAAAATTTTATTGAGACATTTCTCTAAAAATTCCACTCATACATTTTAAGAATATTAAAATAGACTATTAGCTTTCAATAAATTATGGGGGTTTTAAATTGGCCTTTTTATATTAGTAATGACAAAAAATGCAAGGTAACCAACTGAAAAGGATTACTCATTTATTTTTCAAAATTAATTACTATTTACTTATTATTTATTATATTTATTATTATTTCCATTTTATTTTATTACCGAACATAATTTGAGTTAGTCGAATTATTTTTATTTATGTTATTCATTTTAAATGACAAATATTTTAATAAAAATTACCACACATAAAAAATGTAAAAAATTTTTGATTTTTGATTGATTTTAATGTTTTGTGGTTCAAAATTAAAAATTAAATAAATTTAATTTTTTAAAAATATAAAAACTGTGAACAGGTAAAATTTGATAAATAACCAAAGAAAAAATGTTATTTCTAAGCAGTTAGCTGATTTATTCTAAATGCATTTAATAAAAATATTGGAATAATTGGTGTACAATATGTATATATTTTTAATTTTTTTTTTTCTCTTACTAATTTTAGTTCGAGAAAGATAAAAACATTTCAAATCCACAATGGAATATCTTGCGATCAAATGTTCTATCTATTTAAATTTTTAAATGATATTACGTGTCTAAATTTCGGCGTATCCCAAAATAAAATTGCTTAATTGTAATTAAATATCAGTTATTTTTATTTATTTCATTTTGTAAATAGTTTGTTGTTGGTTGCCATACAATTAAATCTAAAAATGCATTGAATAATAATATGTAGGTTGATATACTCTAACTTAAAAAAATTTTATAAAAACAAACCAAATATATTTTATTTATTTAATATCAAATACTTAACTGTAGATGATAATTTTATTAGTTGATTAACATATTAATTTTTTTTTTTAAAGTCGAAAATATTTTTGAAATAAAATCATTTTTTAAAGTTGCAAAGTTCAGTAAGAAAATAGACTCCAAATTTGGAAGTGAAAAAAGGGATACAAAAAAGAAACATTCCACCAAGTTATAGAAAGTTGTTTAATTGATATATTTTCAAACAATATAAAACATTACTGTTTGCAAATCATCCTGTAGGATAACAAGTTTAACAAGAGTTTATGCAAAATTTGTTACTCATTTAATGAAATAAAATTAATGAATAAAATTTTAATGTTTAAAATGTTTTAATGTTTAAAATTTTAATGCATAAAATGTTTAATTATCACTATCATTACAATTCAAAATATTTTTTATAACTTCCTGAAATTAGTGCATGCGTGAACACGTGTCATTAATTTTCATTAATAAAGATTTAAAAAATTAAAAAAAAAAAAAAATTTTTTTAAATAATATACAATCAAAATACTTATTCTATGAGAAAAAAAATACATGTTTGTATTTTTTTTTTTTTTCTAAAATAGTTAAAGTTTGTTAGTTCAAACTGTAGATTCTGATGTAACTAAACTGAAAAATTTGATGAACATTAAGTATCTTATCAATTCCCTTGCTATATATATACAATTACCTGATCATCTATCAAAATACAAAAAGTATCGGTTATATATTTTGTTCAATATTCTAACTTCACAGAATACTAAGTTTTCTTGTCATTAACGATATCATCACATTTAATGGCAAAGTTAATTCACAATAGACAAAAACCTAAATTACACGCCATTTCAAACTAATAAAAAATTTAAAAACGATGTATAGAAGATCCCCTTTTTTTTATTACAGCACGGGGGTATCGGCAATCTAGAAGCTTCGAAATCGGAAGAGAACAGCACCTTTTCCGGTCGGTAGGTTCCGCCCGATTCGGACTGATACGGTTTCCCCGTCCCGTAACGACAAGCCCCTGTAATTGACAGATATGTATGGGTAAACGGGAAGCTTCCAGTCCGCTATCAATTCCTGACATGGAATTGATTTGATGGGGTGCGACAGATTACAGGAAATGAGTCGCGGGCAGATGATATCGGAACTAAATCATCCCCAGTTCAGTTCGCGCACTATTCACTTCAATGGAATTTTGGGGCTTAGAATTCCCATTCTGAATTGTGAATGCTATTACTTTCAGAATTTTAAATATCTTAGAAATATTTACGTGTGTAATCCAGATTGTTATGACTAAACATAAAATAAAATTAATTGTTGAATTTTTAAAAGGTTAATAGATTTTTGTGTTTTTTATTGAACATTGATAAGTCTTGTGTCCCACATGAATGACAAAGCAGCTCACCGACTAGGGAGAAAATGACCTTGATTTCCAAGAGAACTTTTAAGGGCAAATGACATTTATTTGTGTGTTGTACGGAGAAACCTGGAAAATCTCACCAGCCAGACTAACAATAAATCCGGGATACTTTTCACATTCATAGATTCTAATCATTTCTGAAAGCATTAACTACAACGAAACGCTTTCAGCGGATTCGAATCTGAAAATCCTGCATATTTTATGCGCATATCATTATTGTGCCCGAGTTCAGAGATGACTGCATAAAGAGATAAAAAATGTGTGTCTAATTCTCAGTGCCTGCAGTGCAGAGCGAACATCCCACCAGAAATCTACTCATAGATGGTGGGAAAGGAACAACTGCTGTTGTAAGTGAGTAGCCGTGGGTAGAAATCTGACTTGGCTCCGTGTCGCTGAAGCAGGAGGGTAGGTGCCTTCCGGGAGGACTTTAGGTGGGAACTACCCTGCATTTGCTTATCGTATGGGAGAAAATTCGGAAAACTCCTACCACGTAGTCAGACAAGAGGATGTATTACATCACAAACGCCATCGTGTCTCCTAATTTTTTCAAACAGTGTCTACAACAAAGACGTCAGTGGATGGTACATCAGTCCTCAGCGGCGCACGTTGCCCCTGAGCCACGAGTCGGGAAGAGATAAAAATACTGAATTATATCAAAAATCAAAAATACAATTGATCAAATTTATCTACTGAAATACTAACTGTCATGTTATATTTTCTATTTAACTCTCGTAAATACTCATCCGAACCATTTTATTAAATTGAGGGAATAAAGAAATCGTTTTGAAATATTAACGTTAAGACAGTTTAATATATTATTTAGTATATTTATATATTATTAGTAGTATATTTAATATATTATTTAGTATATTTTAATATATTATTTACTTATATTTAAAACGTTAAGACAGTAGTCTTACATAGTCATAGTATATATATAAAACCAAATGTGAATGGCCCGGTTCAAAATTCTGAGTTTGTATAAAGGGCAAACAAACAGATTTTAAAATTTATATATTAGACTTATGTGTTTGGCTTTTTTTTTACCTAAACTATAAAATTTCATTTGTAGCTTTCGTATATTTATAAAATGAGATGTTTTTAAAATTCGACATTATCTCTTTTTGAAGTTTGTAAGAAACATACGATCTTTATTTTCTCCGGGCTTTATGATACATTTTGTTCATCGTCCATTCATTTTCAACCTGGAGTATTACAATAAGTCCTTCTTCCAAAGATACAATAAGAAAGTAAGGTAAAAAAAAGCATTATTTGATCTCGGTTCAAGAAGAACATTGAACGAAAGAAAGACATCGCATGCGTTTCATTCTGTTACAAGAGCTTCCGCATTGGATAGAAAATGTTATTTTTAGAAGTTCTACACTTCCAGAAAGGCAATATATAGCAGCAAAAATTTTTTTATCTAACACAGCAGTAAAAAATATTTTCTTTAGGCTGCTTTCAGGTTGCCACTCTTCGGTACTTTAAAATATAGCCCACGTATAAAATTTTTCGATACTAGCAAACGTATACAATTTTTCGATGTTGGCACCCGAGCAATTTTAAAAGATTCTGCACTTATTTAAATCCTAACATTCGATGCTGCATTTTCACTATATATGACTACTGTATATGACACTATATATGATTACTAGATGGTTTTTCATTATATATTCACTACAGAAACACTATATATTCACTACAGAAACACTGTATATGGTATTCCACTACAGTGGTAAATGGTATAGTGGTACAATAGTATAGATTAGAGTGGTACAGAAATTTCGTATACGAAGGATGGTATACTAAACCACTACAGTGGTATAGATTAGAGTGGTATGGTGGTACAATAGTATAGATTAGAGTGGTACAGAAAATTTCATTGTATACGAAGAATGTATGCTAATCCACAACAGTGGATATATATTTATATTTATTGCGGCCGCAATAAATATAAATCTATATCCACTGGTTGGGCTTGAGGAAGATGATGCAATGCCATATCGTCGTAGTCATTCAAAATTGTGGTGCAAAATCTAAGTGTAGTGTTGCAGGTTTCATGTGGCTAAATCCGAGTAATTTTAAGTTTGCTTTTCTTTTTCTCCACAAATCTTACCAGTACCTAAGCCTATGTAGCCCCCTACCAGTTAGAAAGGTGAAACATTGGTGGAACATCGGTGCCACGCATATCCACCGAAGGGTGTTGAGGAGGTGACAGTAACTTTTAGAGGTTACAGCCACACATTTGCGATTGGCAGAAACCCCAGAAACATCCCACCAGACAGCCTTACTATCAGTGCGAGATATGTTTTTACACACATTGTCACAAATGCCATTGAGTTTCTCTTCATTTCTGAACATTATTACCTCCAGCGGATTCGAAACTCAGCTCTCAACCACTGAACCACGAATCTGTCATGTTAGGTTTTCTACCAATACTACTACATCCCACTACATCATATTAAGTTTGCTATATATTTTCTATTAAAAGTATAATTTCTACTTGCATTTGCCAACAAAACTTATTATCAGGGGTGGAGAGTCGGTCAAATAGTTTTCGACTGATGTATGGAATTTATTAACTCAAAACCCGATTACTATCTTTTCACCATATTTTTGTGCACTATGATCTTTATTAATGGATTTAGAAAATTTGTGAATAAATTTAGTAACTTTTATTAAATTCATACACTTATCTATAAAAACAAACAAATTATTTATTACAATTTTTAAAAGTGTAGTATTTGCCCTCAATTTAAAAGACATTTTTGTACACTAAACTTGCTTACAAAAAATACATTTATCTTATACACTAAAAAATGACAAAAGTCATGGGATACCTCTTAATATCGTGTCGGCCTCATTTCGCCCGGCGAAGTGCAGGTCGACGTGGCATGGACTCAACAAGTCGTTGGAAGTCTTCTGCAGGAATATTGAGCCATGCTGTCTCGATAGACGTCCATAATTCGTTGATGGTGCAGGATTTTTGGGCACGAACAGACCTCTCGATGATGTCCCATAAATGATCGATGGGATTCATGTCGGGCGATCTAGGTGGCCAGATCATTCGTTGAATTGTCCAGAATGTTCTTCAAACCATTTATTTTGAACAGTTGTGGCCCGGTGACAAAATGGCGCATTGTCATCCATAAAAATCCCATCGTTGTTTGGGTAAATGAAGTCCATGAATGGCTGCCGTGATCTCCACGTCTGAACATGGCATTTCCAGTCAATGTTCGGTCCAGTCACCAGAGGACCAAGTCCATGCCATGAAAATACAGTCCACACCATTACGGATGCCACCACCAGTTTGGAAACCAGTGCCTTGCTGAAGTTTGGGTCCATGGCTTCGTGGGGTCTGCGCCAAAATCGAACCCTACCATCAGCTCTTACCAACTGAAATCGTGACTCATCGACCATGTCACGGTTTCCATTCATCTAGATGCCAACCGATATGCTTTAAAACCCACGAGAGTCGCTGCAAAAATTATAATTTTTTTATCAATTTTAGGCACTCGAGTGCAAAGGTCTTCTGCTGGAATAGCCCAAGGCCAAATTTCTCCGCTTTTAGTTCTAACAGACAAGTTTGATTAAAGCCCAATATTTATTTCTTTATTTGACGCAGTGTTGCATGTCTGTTAGATAATACGACTTTTGCAGTCGTCGCCGGTCTCGGTTGTTAAGTGCCGGGCGGTCGACCACTACGCTGTCCATATGGGATGTTATGCCTGAAATTTCATATATACTTCGGCACTTTTTACAAGTGGATCTAATGGTCCCAAATCAACGATTTCAATAATGGCATAAAATCTTTGTTATTGTTAGTATATTTTATTATTCACGAGTAATATAAAATTTCAGTATTCTGGAATATTTCAAAATATTTCTATTTACCACTTGAAGAGAAATGAAACCATTACGAAGCACTGCGCATTTAGAGTTTTATGATGCCTGCGTCTGAAAATTTGATATTGCTATCCCATGACTTTGTCATTCTAGTGTAAAAATAACAGTAGCATGGTTCTTTACCACAAATAAGCAAAATAAACTGGTTCATTTCTAGGAACTTAGGTATATATTTGCAATTCATTAAATCTTATATAAACATTAATGGAATAGATTCTTTAAGATCTTCTTTCGTTGTGGATTCAATTTATATTTTAGTATAAGCCCTAATTCCCAAGTCAACGTCTCTGAACATAACGTGTTTTGCTTCTAAACCAGGTGTCTTTCCTAGTTGTTGTGTTAATGTTTCTGTTTTGATACTGTCATGTTATAGCATTTAAATACGAACATTAATTCCAGTGCATTTGGTAAAAATTGTTTTTTCGCCAAATCAATTCTCAATGACTCGGCTTTTTTAACATTTTTATCCGATATATTCAAAAATGGGTTTTCCAATATTATAAGTGATTTTTATTTTAGGATTTCAATTCAGTGATTCAATAAGTTTATTAAGTGATTTCTATTCTGTAATTTCTATCTATTTTCCAAAGTATCAAAAGTGGTGACCGAAGCGCCAAATATCTTTTCGAATAATATTACAATTTCCGATTCAATGCCTCACCTGTTCTTTCCAAAGTTGTTGTAATTTTTTTTTCTGTTTTTGATACTATCACTGTTAAAGCATTCTTGGACTTAAACTACGAGTGATTTTGAAGTGCATTTCAAATTTTTGTTTTGTCGCCAAATCAATTCTCAATTTTATTTTTAAAATTGTTAGACATGAGAGATAATAAAAGTTTAATAAAACATAACTGATTTCTAAATGCAGTCATTTATATTTTAAGTGATTTCTAAACTGTATTATATATCTATTTTAAATATTTAAAAGGTAGAAGCGTCCAAATCACCTTTTTCTAATAATATTAAAGTTCTTTTTATTGTTAGTTCTTTCCGTTGTTGTGTTAATGTTTCTGTTTTTGATATTTCTCTATTTTATTTAGCATTCTTACAGAATACGAGTGATTATTATAGTGCATTTGGCGAATTTCGTTTTCTCTCATTTAATCAATTCTCAATGGGACTCATGGTTTTTTAAAATTTTTATACGAGTATATTCAAAGTTCACGTTTTCTAAAATTGGATAAGTGATTTTTCATTTTATGAAAATTCAGTGATTCAATAAGATTATTGTGATTTCTATCTATTTTAGTATTATAGGGTAGAAACGTCAAGTCCCTTTTTGCCTAATAATATTACAGTTCTGAGTTTAATGTGTGTTCTTTCCGTTGTTGTGTTAATGTTTCTGTTTTGATATACTCCATGTTATAGCATTCTTGGCGAATACGAGTGATTATTATAGTGCATTTGGCGAATTTTGTTTTTCGCCAAATCAATTCTCAATGACTCGCGAATTTAACATTTTTATACGAGTATATTCAAAGTGTTTTCTAATATTATAAGTGATTTTTTATTTTAGTGATTTCAATTCAGTGATTCAATAAGATTATTAAGTGATTTCTATCTATTTTTGTATTATAAAGTAGAAGCGCCAAATATATTTTTCGTAATAATACTACAGCTCTCTCTATATTCTTTCTGTTGTTGTGTTAATATTTCTGTTTTTGATACTTTCATATTATAGCAATCTTGGCAAATACTAATGATTATAGTTGGCGTCATTTGGCGAATTTGTTTTGCCGCCAAATCACCAGTGACTCGTGAGTTTTAACATTTTTATACATTCGAATTGTTGCTTATTATTATAAGCGATTTATAATGTTTTTATCTTAAATTATATTTTATTTGCCATTGCATGGAAATTTTCCTATCGAATGTGTCAGAACCGGAATGGACAAATTTATCACCACACGATCTGAATCGGAAGATTCAATTTCATCAATACAATGTGTTCAATGAATTTACTTACAATATTTAATACAACTAATTAAAGGAAAAAACATTGAATTCGTCTAAAAAATGATTTTACAATATAAAATGCCATTGTAGTGTTTTATATAATAGAGGGGTAAAAAATTATACTTCAGTGGGTATGTTAAATATGAATGTTGGTGAAATATCCAATTAATGATAGGAATGACGATCCTAACGTTTTATGATGTGAGCGAAATAACTAGCTTTACGGCATTTGCGATTTGATTCACAATTATGACTGGCATTTCTTTAACGTGGAAAAGTATCGAAATCACAAGTCAAAACAGTCACTGCTTCAATGGCACGATTTAATTCACCTTAATTCCTTTGTGAACAACATGGTACGTATGTATTATTATCATCTATTAGCGTCATCAATTATAGTTCGGAAATGAAGGAAATAATTCTTTGGATAATTCTTTTTCAATTTATCACGTGTGAACATATTGCTGGAAGAATACTAACGGCAGTATACTAATGTTGAATAATGTTAAAAAAAAATTCATGAAGAAATTAGTCAGAATACTACAAGAATGGGATTCTGCCCTTTAGGATTCCTCTTATTAATTTGGCGATCTTTTTTTCCTTGCGGTTTACGCCAAGTCCTCTACTAAACAAACAAAATGACGACTGCGGTTACAAAATACTATTTGGAGCGAAAAAAAGACTTGGCGATATCGAAACCCTAAAAGTGCAGAATCCCCACAAGTACTATTAAATTCAATGGCGACAGGAATATAAAAAATTTAATTCTAGATCTTTATGCAGACACCATGGACCTCTAATCAGGATAAGTTCACGGTCATACATTATAAAAAAAAAAGAACAAATTTGGCGTTTTGATAACAGTTCAGAAAAAAAGCAAGAATTCAAATTTTTTTTCAAAACTTAAAAGATTTTCTGCAGAAAAATATGCTTCCTTTTATTCGTTGTAATTAATTAGTTTTTAGTTTTAACTTCATTTAGGCAAACAGGAATTAAGTGATAGTTAATGCGTACAAATAATTATAATTCTATATTATTTAGTTTGTTCAATTACTATCATTAACTAAATGTAATATGCAGTGCATATAACCAGCATATTTCATTTACTGTGGCGTTTAAGTGATTTCACTAATGCTTCTCTAATAAATGCTTCTTCACCCCATTATAAAACTAACGTATTTTTTTTTATGATTAAAGTTAGTGGTTGTAATAATTTTAGCCTTGATTGCAGTTAACTCAGACGCTTGTCAGCAATTTTTTTTTTTTTTTTCTGTAATAATGAGCAAAATCTAATATTTTCTTATCTGAAGAAACTCGGTTAATGCCTAAATACGCCAAATTTGCCAATTTTTAAAATTGTGCCGGGAATTTAAATAGACCACATTTTTCCTCATTACTTGATTTTGATTTTTTTTTCGACATTTGAAAATATATTCAAGTAAGTATAAAATATATAAAATATATTATAGTATATAAAATATATTCAAGTAAACTCTGAATCCAATTAGTTTAGCATGCGTAGAGGTTTAGCAGGATTTGTACTTCGAGTAAAAATGATGTTAATATGCTAAGTAAATAAAGGTTAAAATGCAATTTTTATCGATGTTCTTGGCGGAAAACTTTTATAGAATATAATGCGATAAATATAATAACTTATTTCTGTATAATCAGAGAAGGTAATGCCTAAATGTGTAAAAATTTGTAAGTTTTAAGAATCACACCAAATGAAGGGGATAAACTACATTTTTAAACCAAATGAAAAATACGTGGTAAAAATAATTGGTCTCACTTTTCCAGTTTCTAGTATTAGGCGATTATTTTTGTCACCATAGCGCCAAAATAGGATCGCTTTTACGACTAAATTTCATTCCCACAACAGTGTTTTCGCTGATTATGTTTCAAAAGCATTAAAAAAACAAAGAAGTAATTTTATGAAGCAAAGTAATAAAAAGAAATGATCAGAAAAAAATCACAAATATTAAGAAATTTAACATGCTTACATCGCCGGAATATTTTGATAAGCTTATGAGGAAATTTGGAAATATAATAATGGCTCACAATGGTACGCAAATGTTACAAATATAAAAATCATCGAATTTTTACATAAAAATCGTGATGGAAAAACAAACAAACAAACAAAAAACAGAATCGCAAAATAGGAGTCGATGGAAATTGATGACTTTTTTTGTGGCGCCACATTTGGCAATAATTCACGAAATATGGTAACACGAGTTTCTTGTATTGATGGCAATTCACTTTAATTACAATCATAATCCAATCGTTTCGTGGCGAAAATATTTTACAACGCCAAATCTCAACGTCCCTTATTTTGTAATTTTACCACAAAGTCTACACAAAATCAACTACTTGAATAATTTAAATTGTAATCACTAAATTTTTAATTTCATTTTATTTTAAATGCAATGACGGATACAATCTGACAAGAGGTTTATAAGAAATTTAAATCTACTTTATCTGAAAAACTTCTTCAAAATAAGAACGGACAGCCAACTTCGCAAATTCATCCGTTGCATCACCTATATTAGTAGGCAAACATAACTTAACTGCTGTTTCCATTTGTTCGAGGCTCAATGTTTTCTTAGGGTTCATTTTGTTCAGATTGGTGAGCTCTTTTTTTCAATGAGATCTATCATGTGCACGATGAAATCGTCCAGCTCTTTTAATGTCAGGGATCCGAGCTTCATTTTTGGGCTCACATGATGTTTAACTCTTAAAACAAATCCTTTGAATGAACTATGAAGAGCAGGAGTTCCCCGTTTCATCTTCTTGCCGTTGTTGGTCCATTTCACAAGTCTCTGAAAGCGCTGAGAACTTTTTTTCCAAGGCCTTGAAATAGATTGGGTGGTGACTATTATTTTCATGAGGCATTATTCCAATTAAACACCAACTAGTTCCAAAAGTCTATTGTATTTAACCATTTAATAATAGTAGCTAATTTAAATGTACGTTAAAAAGTAATAGAAAACAATATTTTTATACGGTAACAAAGATGGAAATGAGAGTTTTCAATTTTTTTATAGTGCATTAGTGTATTACGTCTCGTGCCAATTATTATGAGATACTAAATTCATAAATGCATCCAAAATTTGAATTTACGCATGAATTGAAATCTGTTTTAAGTAAATTTCTTTCAATGCAAATACAACTATTTTTCAATACCGATGTCTACAAATAAATTGATATGTTCGTAACATTAAGGAAGAGGTTCTACTATGATGCACTGTATGTTTTGATAGAGAAACACTATCTTAGAACCGCAGCATAGATAAACGTTTCAAGAGTAAACGTGTGTGTGTTGCAATAGAGAATTGCGTTATTTTCTATTCATTGTTTTCAAGAAATTTATACAGACATAATTTAATCAGTTGTATAAATTTCCTTTTAACCTTTCCTTCCATTTGTGGGACACATTTTCTTCAGGATAAAATATATTAAAAATCTTAATATATATAATAGATCCAAGTTAATCAATGAGCATCTTAAAGTTTACATTAAATGTTAGATTTAGTAAACTTCACAGATACAAATGTCTCGGCTAATAAAAAAACAGCTTAATATACATATTATCTATTATTGCAATGTTCAAGTCTGATTTACAAATTAGAGCTTTATATATAATATCTATCTCTATATATATGTATATATCTACATATATATATATAATATATATATATATATATATATAATCAAGAGCCAAAAATTATGACCATCTGTCAATAACGAGTTGGCCTGCCTTTTGGCGCGCAACACAGCTTCAACCCGCGTTGTCATGGATGCCACAAGTCCTTGGTAGATGGGCGGAGACAGATTGTACCAGATGTTTAAACAACGGTCACGCAAATCCGAGATATTGTGAATTGGTGGTCTTTGAACTGTGAGCTGCCGTCCCAGGACATCCCAAATGTGTTCTATCGGATTGAGATCCGGTGAGTTAGGCGGTCAAGGCATTAACTGGAATTCAGCATCATGTTCCTGGAACCACTCCAACACAATTTTAGCCTTGTTACAAGGGACGTTGTCCTGTTGGAACATTCCATTTCCAGCTGGAAAAACAGAGGCCATGTAAGGGTGCAACTGGATCGCAATGATGTTCAGATACCCTGTAGTATTCATGGTCCGCTCTACCGCAACGACGGGTCCCAGAGACACCCAAGAGAACGTCCCCCAAAGCATAATACCGCCACCACCGGCCTGTGTATGACCTACTGTACATTGAGGGAGCAACTGTTTGTCTGGAAGACGGCGTATCCTGACACGGCCATCGGCGTGATGAATGACAAACCGTGATTCCTCTGACCAGGCAACTCTCTCCCCACTGATCCATGGACCAATCACGATGTTCCCGGGTCCAGCGCAGGCGCAGTTGGCGATGACGCTTGGTCAGCAAAGGCGCACGAGTGGGACGTTTGCTGCGTAGCCCCATATCCAACAGTGTCCGCTGAACAGTGTGCTCCGATACTATTCTACTTGGCCCTGCATTGTATTGGGCTGTCAGCTGAGCCACTGTCTGGCCCCGGTTTTGCTTCACCATGCGAGACAGTATCCGACGACCTTTTTCTTTGTTAGCCTGTGGACGTCCAACACCATGTTCGTCTACTGCTGGTTTCACCGTCATTCATCCCTTTGCATAAGCACTAACAACTGTAGATCGCGAACAACCCACGAGTCGTGCTGTTTCGAAATACTTGTTCCGAGCCTTCGAGCCATTACAGCACTGCCTCTATCAAAGTCGCTTAGATCCTCATCCTTTTCCATCACACACAGAAGTATGTGAAAGAATGATCCTTCAGACCCTCCAGCAGCAGTTAAATACCACTTCCACCTGATCACGTGCGTTCCACGTCATCCAGGGAGTTCATTGCAAAAATGTAGGGTGGTCATAAAGTTTTGGCTCTTGAGTGTATATGTACATATTCACTGAAGTGACAAAAGTCATGGGATACCTCTTAATATCGTGTCGGCTCCTTTCGCAGAGCGAATTGCAGCAACTCGACGTGGCATGGACTCAAAAAGTCGTTGGAAGTCTTCTGCAGGAATATTGAGCCATGCTGTCTCGATAGACGTCCATAATTGTGAAAGCGTTGATGGTGCAGGATTTTGGGCACGAACAGACCTCTCGATGATGTCCCATAAATGCCCGATGGGATTCATGTCGGGCGATCTAGGTGGCCAGATCATTCGTTGGAATTGTCCAGAATGTTCTTCAAACCAATCGCGAACAGTTGTGGCCCGGTGACATGGCGCATTGTCATCCATAAAAATCTCATCGTTGTTTGGGTACATGAAGTCCATGAATGGCTGCAAGTGATCTCCAAGTAGCTGAACATAAGCATTTCCAGTCAATGTTCGGTCCAGTCGCACCAGAGGACCAAGTCCATGCCATGAAAAACAGCCCACACCATTACGGAGCCACCACCAGCTTGAACAGTGCCTTGCTGACAGGTTTGGGTCCATGGCTTCGTGGGGTCTGCGCCACACTCGAACCCTACCATCAGCTCTACCAACTGAAATCGTGACTCATCGGACCAGGCCACGGTTTTCCATTCATCTAGGGTCCAACCGATATGCTCACGTGCCCACGAGAGTCGCTGCAAGCGATGTCGTTCTGTCAGTAAAGACACTCGAGTCGGTCTTCTGCTGGAATAGCCCAAGAAAGCCAAATTTCTCCACACAGTTCTAACAGACAAGTCCCTTGTACGTCCACATTGATTTCTGCGGTTATTTGACGCAGTGTTGCTTGTCTGTTAGAATTTACGACTCTTTGCAGACGTCGCCGGTCTCGGTCGTTAAGTGCAGGCGGTCGACCACTGCGCTGTCCATGGTGGGATGTTATGCCTGAAATTTCATACTCTCGGCACACTCTTGACACAGTGGATCTGGGAATGTTGAATTCCCTAACGATTTCCGAAATGGCATGACCCATGCGTCTAGCTCCAACTAACATTCCGCGTTCAAAGTCTGTTAATTCCCGTCGTGCGGTCATCTTCACGTCAGAACCTCTTCACATGAATAACTTGAACAGAAATGAAAGCTCTGCGAAAGCACTGCGCATTTATACCTGTTCTACGCGATGCTACTGCCATCTGAAAATTTGCATATTGCTATCCCATGACTTTTGTCACTTCAGTGTATATATATATATATAATAATAATCGGTGTAATTATAAAACGACTAAAATTTAATGAAACCAAAAACTGAGTAGCATTTTTTTTCTTCACAAATAAAATAAAAAAAATTAAATTAAAAAAAATAATATAAAATCAAAAATAAAATCATCTCAAAACAATATATATGAAACAAAATAATTTTACAAGCATTCCAAGTGTAGTTCGACATACTTTTATAAATTAGTTCTTGCTATTATGCTTTTTGCTTAAGAATAAAACCATTAATTAAAAGTATGTTATTAATGATTCAAATCATTTTATACCTCTCTTATTATTATTACTATTATTTGATTCCCTAAATCGGTGTAATTATAAAAACGACTGAAATTTAATGAAACCAAAAAAACTGAGTAACATTTTTTTTCTTCACAAAATAAAATAAAAAAATTAAATTAAATTAAAAAATTAATATAAAATCAAAAATAAAATCATCCCAAAACAATATATATGAAACAAAGATAATTTTAGTTAGTTCGACATACTTTTATAAATTAGTTCTTGCTATTATGCTTTGCCTAAGATTAAAACCATTAATTAAAAGTATCTTATTAATGATTCATTAATATAATCATTGTAGTGTTTTCTAATGTCCAATCCTCTTCAAACAAATTCAGGTTCTTTGTGCTGTGTAAGTGACAAATGTGTTGACAAAGACAGTTTTATTACTTAATGAATGGATCCATGATCTTTAACACTTGCCAACTGCAGTTGTAATTACTGTCTCTCCTGTCTCTCTGAAATTGATGGTTAGTGAGGCCCTCAATTCAACATGTAATGTCATTTGTTACCAGACTGAAATGAGATTTACCAGTAGGTGGTGAGTGACACAACAGATTAAATGTGCTTCAATACTTTCAGCAAAAATTTTACCATGTATTGTGAATGTAATATTTATCAGAAGTAATTTTTTTATTGGGAAATTGGTACGTTGGATAAATAAGACTTTTATATATCAGGAATAAAAAAGATCCTTATTTAAAAAAATTCTCTAAAAGAAAGATTTCTATTTCTTTCTTTTGAAAGGCTAAATCTTATTTTTTCATATAATGCGTTTTTGAAAATAATGATTTTTTTTTTTTTTAAAAATTCAAGTATTTACAATTTGTTTTTTACGAATGACTTAATATTTAAAATTCTTTATTTTTGCCTATTTATTTCTAAAAATTAAAAAAATTTATTGAGATTCATTTTTATTTAATATGGAATCAATTTATAATAGGAAAATAAAGAAAATACCTAAAAAAACATTATTAAATGAAAACGAGGATAAATGTCTTACAAAATATGCAAAACATGTATCTGAATATTTTGTAAGTTCATTTCAATTGTTAAGTTCATGATATTTTAAAACATTTAATGCAAATACCATTACACTACGACTTAATACTACAATTACTTTTACTACTAATACTTAATGCTGCAATACTTATGCTACAAGATTTAACACTACTAATATATGAATCTGTATATTTTATTAGTTCATTTCAATTGCTAAATTTATAATATTTTAATATATTTAATGCAAAAGCTATAAATATATAAAATCCAAAATACTTTAAGGCTACCATTACACTAAGACTTAATAAAAATAATTACTTTACACACAAATATAATTTATATTTAACTGCGTAAAGTTAAACATAAGTTTACTATATTATACAAAACTACCTATTATTGAGAAAAGTATAAAAACAACAAAAATATTTCATTATAACGCTGTAAAATTTTTCCTTTTTAAAGAATTTAAGTGACATATTAAATTTAATTTAATAAGCTGTAGATTTAATTTTACCAGATCGAAAAAAATCTGCCAAAATTCAACTACCGAATAGGAAAATTATTAAAGGGAAAAAAAAATTTTTAATTAATTATAACATATTTCAAAACATTCAAAATTTTTATAATTAATTAAATTATTAGTTATTTATTCTATTTTTATGTAAATTATTATTTATAGAATGGCTAAATACTTATGTAATGCTCATTTTATTTTATTTGTGTATTTTAAAAATATTTTTTTTGTATAACGCACAAATAAATAATAACGTTAGATTTAGTTAATTAATTTTTATTATTGAAAGTTTATAGTGACAAAAATGTTTTTATAGAAATTAAATATTCGTTTTTATAAGAGTCAATAAAAATTTGATATCTCATGTACTTGATATAATTTATTAATTAGTTTTTTAAAATATCAAAAAAAAATATCATAAACTAATATACTTTTTTTATATCTTTCCCTTTAATACTTCAACCATTTTTATAGAAGTCTGTTAAAAGATTAGAACTCAAATATCAATTGCAGCACTCTAATTATTAATGGAAAACTACTTTAAAGTTATAATATGTTTTACCCATCACTTATTATTTCAATTTGATGTTTTTATGTATTTCAATAAAAAAGGCTGTGATATCCATATATAAAACTGAACACTTAAATCACATTTCAGTTTTTTTAAAAAATGTTTTGAGTACCTTTTCATCAAAACAATTTAAATCAAAAGAAAAATTAAAAGCTGGCCATTTTTTTTATTAATCTCTTGTCTCTTGAAAATGAGTACTTTCCAGACTGCTAAACCCACATATCCTACTGGAAAAGAAATATTATTTAACTATATTTAACTATTACTAATTCAAATCTCTTTCGAAACTTTAATCGCATTTTTACAAGTTGTAAGTGGCCTTGTTAAAACTCTGGTATGGCATTCGCCATCAAGTATTTTTAATGCTTTTAACAAAGCCTCTCATTCTTTGTTGGGAAATTCCTTACTAAAACATTAAAAAGACGGGGCGGGGGGGCTACATTTAATCATAGAAATGGATTCCGAATTGTTGTTCTTCGTAATGAAACTTCTTCTATTCCTCCTTTCCATGTTTAGATGTCATTTGATTTTACCGAGTCAGCTGTTTTGGGCATTTGCTGTGTTCTGTCGAAATTGAAAAATCCTGCTTCTACTACCTTTTCTGTTTCACCCTTTCCTCTTTCCGATGCACTTGTCCAAAAATTTATTTTTAAATCTTTTTATCCTGGATTTTTTTTTTCCAGGGGCATGTAAAAAGTTCTGCGATTGTTTTGGAATTCGAATTTTCCTAAGTGGGTGCGCCTTTTTTCTCCCCTATTGCAAATAAATGGATAACATGGTAACATCGCTTCATAGTTCCGAGGTGCTTTTAGTGTAACTGAAGAAACAAGTTATGGCTGTCAATTCCATAGAACTGCTTTTCTTTATTATCGGATAAACTTGTAACTTCGTCTGCTCTACTGTGTTCGTATGATTGGATTCATATTGTAGGGGTTCAAGTCAGTTTTATTTCCTTATTTTTTGAGAAAATGTGTTTCATACGTATAGTCTCTTGATATACTTGATATAACTTACATACTTGATATAACTTACATACTTGATATAACTCACATGCTTGATATAACTTATATATCTGATATAACTCATATACTTGATATAACTTATATACTTGATATAATTTATATACTTGATATAACATATACACTTGATATAATATATACACTTGATATAAACATATACACTTGATATAACTTTTACACTTGATATACTTGATATAACTTATTGATTAGTTTTTTCAATATCATAGATATCTCACAAACTATATCCTTTTTTATATTTTTCTCTTTAATACTTCAACCATTTATATTAAAAGCATTTTTAAAAGATTAGACTCAAATATCAATTGCAGCACTCTAATTTTTAATGGAAAACTACTTTAAATTTATAATAGGTTTTACCCATCACTTATTATTTCAATTTGATTTTTTTTTTTATATTTCATTTAAACAGCTTTATTTAACATTGGCATCCCTGTATAAAACTTTGAACACTTAAATAAAATTCTAAATTTTTTTTTTGTAAAATGTTTTCAGTACCTTTCATTAAAAATTATTTGAATTAAAAGGAAAATTAAACACAACCCCTTTTTTTATTATTATTATTTTTTACCTCTTGAAAATGAGGGCTTTCCAGATTGCTTAACCCAAATATCCTACAGGAAAAGAAATATTATTTAACTATATTTAACTATTACTAATTCGAATCTCTTTCGAAACTTTAGTGGCATTTTTACAAGTTTTAACAAGGCCACTCACGACTCTGATCTGGCAATAGCCATCAAGTTTTTTTAATGCTTTTAACAAACCTCTCATTCTTTGTTGGGAAATTTCTTACTAAAACATTAAAAAGACAGGGAAGGGCCTACATTTAATCATAGAAATGGATTCCGAATTGTTGTTCTTCGTAATGAAACTTCTTCTATTCCTCCTTTCCATGTTTAGACGTCATTTGATTTTACCGAGTCAGCTGTTTTGGGCATTTGCTGTGTTCTGTCGAAATTGAAAAATCCTGCTTCTACTACCTTTTCTGTTTCACCCTTTCCTCTTTCCAATGCACTTGTCAAAAATTTATTTTTAAATCTTTTTATCCTTGTTTTTGTTTTGTTTTGTTTTGTACCAGGGGCATGTAAAAGTTCTGCGATTGTTTTGGAATTCGAATTTTCCTAAGTGGGTGCGCCTCTTTTCTCCCCCTATTGCAAATAAATGGATAACATGGTAACATCGCTTCATAGTTCCACGGTGCTTTTAGTCTAAGTGAAGAAACAAGTTATGGCTGTCAATTCTGTAGAACAGCTTTCCTTTATTATCGGATAAACTTGTAACTTCGTCTGCTCTACTGTGTTCGTTTGAATGGATCCAATGGTAGTGTTTCAAGTCAGTTTTATTTCTTCTTTTTGAAAAAGAAAAATTTATTTCATACGTATAGTCTCTTGTTATACTTGACATAACTTATATGCTTGTTATACTTGATATAACTTATATGCTTGTTATACTTGATATAACTTATATGCTTGTTATACTTGATATAACTTATATGTTGATATATTTTATATAACTTATTGATTAGTTTTTAAAATAACATAAATATCTCACAAACTAATGTACTTTTTTTCATATTTTCTTTTTCATACTTCAACCATTTATATAAAAAGCATAAAAAGCCTTTTAAAAGATTAGAACTTAAGTATCAATTGCAGCACTCTAATTATTAATGGAAAACTACTTAAAACGTATAATATGTTTTTACCACCACTTATTATTTTTATGTGATTTTTTTTATATTTCATTTCAATTGCTTTACTTAGAATTGTTAACCATTTATAAAACTCTGAACACTTAAATTTTATTTTTTTTTAAATTTTTTTAAAATGTTTTGACTACCATTTAATTAAAATTATTTGAATCAAAAGAAAAAAATTAAACACTATCCATTTATTTTATTATTCTCCTACCTCTTGAAAATGAGAGCTTTTCAGACAGTTTAGCCCAAATATACTACAAGAAAAGAAATATTTGTTAACTATATTTAACTATTACTAATTCAAATCTCTTTCGAAACTTTAATGGCATTTCTACAAGTTTTAACAAGGCCAATTAGAACTCTGGTATGGCATTCGCCATCAAGTATTTTTAATGCTTTTAATAGATCTCTCATTCTTTTGTCTTGAAATTCCTTACTAAAACATTAAAAAGACAGGGGGCCCTACATTTAATCATAGAAATGGATTCCAATTGTTGTTCTTCGTAATGAAACTTCTTTTATTCCTCCTTTCCATGTTTAGACGTCATTTGATTTTACCGAGTCAGCTGTTTTGGGCATTTGCTGTGTTCTGTCGAAATTGAAAAATCCTGCTTCTACTACCTTTCTGTTTCACCCTTTCCTCTTTCCAATGCACTTGTCCAAAAATTTATTTTTAAATCTTTTTATCTTTTTTTTGTTTTGTTTTGTTTTGTTCCAGGGGCATGTAAAAAGTTCTGCGATTGTTTTGGAATTCGAATTTTCGTAAGTGGGTGCGCCTTTTTTCTCCCCCTATTGCAAATATATGGATAACATGGTAACATTGCTTCATAGTTCCACGGTGCTTTTTTAGTCTAACTGAAGAAACAAGTTATGGCTGTCAATTCCGAAGAACTGCTTTTCTTTTATCGGATAAACTTGCAACTTCGTCTACTCTACTGTGTTCGTTTGAATGGATTCAATTGTAGTGGTCCAAGTCAGTTTTATTTCTTTTTTAAAAAAAAAAAAAGTGTTCCGTATATTTAGTCTCTTGCATGCATTCTTTATACCTAGAGGAAAATGTCTGGATTCTCAACTAGTGTGTTAGTGAAGCGTTTTGCATAAATTTTTAGGCTCAATTCGAAAAATCTATTTCTGTACTTGTAGCATATATAACAAACACTTACGCTGTTACATTCGAAAAGATTTTATAGGGTTTTTATCCTAACTTAAAAAAAGTGATTGTTGGTTTCAGACACTTGTTTTTGTAGAGGCTTATCTAATAATATAGCACTCTTTTTATGTTCATGTTATTATTTTGTTATTGTGATTTTTATTTATTTTGTTATTATTTATTATGTTATTGCTATTTATTCATTCTAGATGCTATTCATTATTATTCTACATGTTAATTGTTTATTCATTCTACATTTATATGTATATATAAAAGTAATAACATCTGTTTTGCTGCTTTTCCTGATATCCAGACTTACTGTTTTGTTGCACTAATACCTATTAACCCTGCATTTTTTTATATTTTCTTATAAAAGTCGCTGCTTTTATTTTCTATGACCGCTAACTTTACATTTATCTTCATGTATTCTGTTTTCTTCATTTTCTAAGCAATGCAATGTAATAACCAAAACAAATGTAATGGTTAGTTTCTGAAATTTATTCGCTCAGACTGCGAAAGCATAACAATTTTTATAATATCACTGATCTATTATCATACCTAAAAAGAATTATTTATAAATACGTGTTATTTAAAACAGACTTGTAAAATTTGATGTAATATCTACCAACAATCCCACGTACTATGTTGAGCTTAGTTTTAAAATGGAATTATTTTGACAATATTTGTTTTAGATAACGATCCTGAATCCAGGCTAGTATGTTATAGACAAATATTATGATCTTTTATTTTATAATGAAGCAGAAACCATTAAATAATATATTTTTCTAATAACAAAACATTTACTTTTGATAATTATGTTCGCTGTTTTAACTTTCGTTATCATCTGAAAATTCTCTTAGAATTCCTGTTTTTCTATAAGAATCTGTCTCAAAGAATTTTATTTTTTGTTCTTGCTAAAAAAAAAAAAAAAAAACAGGTTTAAATGTTTTTCAACGGCATTTGTGCAGTGTATATCAAAACCATTTAATTCTTCTATTGTATCTTTTTTAATTCTCTTTTGGAATTTCTGACATTGTTAAAATATATAAATGTATCGCCTACATGTGTATTACAGGCCGGTAAACTACCACAATCAGTATGAAAATAGCAAAATCTGAATCTACTAAGTAAAATATGAAATTAAGTTTCTATAATATCTAACTGTACATCCCTATAAATTGCTTTTATTTATTCTACATTAGTTTTTTTTCGAATACAAAATTTTTTAACTTCCAACTAATTTATGTTTTTTTTTTATATGCATGTTAGCGGAATTTAAATTCAATGCACCAGGTTTAGCAAGTGGTACTATTTGTAGATCATGAATTGAACAAAGCGTTAAATTTTCCTAGTATTAGCATTTATTAGTATTACTAAAAGCACTTGCATATTGGATACTCTTGGGATAGCCAGTGGTTTTCAAAATATAGGAAGAAAAAAAGGGACATGAAATATTTTATGTCAAAAGTTAAATCATATTATACAAAAGAAAAATTTAAAAAACAATATCGAAGAACTCTTGATGAATACAAATTTGTATAATCAATCTAATTATTTGTTATTTCAAAATTACAAATAATTATTCTTTTTAATAAAGAATTTTCAGTTTTAAATACGAATAAAGTTAACGGCTTCTTTAAAATTTACATATTTATTTTTTCTAAATTTATCTTTCATCAAAACGCTTTTCTTAACAACATGGACTTTTCTAATTTTACATCATTAAAAAATATATGCTTTAAAAAAGTACTAAACATTTTACTGATGATTGCAGGTTTTAATATTTTTCTGCAGCAATACATTTATGTTAATTGTATCAGTTAACAATAACTTTTAATACTGATTAATATTCGAAATATTTTAATTTTAAGTGGGAGAAAATCTTCCCCCTTCATATAATAATAATAAATTGAATATAACAGTAAAAATATTATGACATGTAATGATGGAAAAAAATTGTTTTTTCAGGGGGCGGGGGGGGACTGAAAGAGTTTGGAGACATTCCTTTAAAAATGGTGAGGAGGGTTAAAATAGAAGGTTAAAATTTGAAATCATCAATACTATCCACAATTACAGTAAATCGTTGCAGAACAAGGATTTACAGAAAGCAATTTTGCACATGCGCGTTACCTTAATTGTTTCCATTTAATTTGTTCCAGGTTAGAACTTCTTACGTACGTCGCAGGCTACGGTTGAAAATAAAATTGAAGAAATCGCAAATAATGGAAAACGCAATTGGAAAAGAGATTGATGGGAAAAAAAGCAATTGGCTGGGAAGGTTTTCAAGATATGAAAGAAGAAATTCAATGATTGATTCGAGAAATATAGAATTGGGTGATCTTGTAACGCAGACGACAATGAAAGTAGCAATAATGAAGTAGGCATATTTAACTTACAAGAAGTTAAAGATGCTACAAGAAGTTACTTATTAAATTGTTATAAAAATCCTTTAAAATTTGCTTCATTTTCCACTTTTGATTACAACGTTATTTAAAAAAGTCTATGTTTAATTTATGCATAGACTTATTTAATTTATATATATACACTTTCTTTAATTGGAACTAAACTAAACTTATTTTTTTCCATGGGAAATTAATTTGCAGGTGTGCTGCAGTGTATTAATAACGGCAACAATTTATTAAGTTAGGAACAATCAGGAAAAAACAACTATTAACAATCAGGAACAATCAATTGTTAACAATCAGACAAAATCAATTGTTAACAATCAGGAACAATCAATTGTTAACAATCAGGAACAATAAATTATTAACAATTAATTAACTAACTTATTCTAAGCGAAAATCCCCAACTTTAAAAAACAATTTTAACGAAGCTACTTATTATGTTTTAATAAAAAAATCCTTTCAATTAATATTTGTTCATTTTTCCCTTTTGATTACAACACTATTTAACAAAAAGTCTATGTTTAATTTACGCATAGAATTATTTAATTTATACATATACATTTTCTTTAATTTGAACTAAACTAAACTGGTTTTTTCCATAGAAAGTTAATTTTTCGAACGCGATTTTGCTGTGTGCTGCAATGAATTAATGATGGCAACAATTTATTGTAATTAAGCAAAGAACAATCAGTTGTTAACAATAATTAATTAACCTATTAACTGACTTACTAATGGTATTATTTGGCTCTTGATTTTTTCTATTTATAAAATAGATAATGATTGTAAATAAATAAAAATATATAACGATGGATAAATAGCACTAATTTAGATAACGGTACAGCTATTTACATGAAAGTAAGTATGAAACATTAAGAAAACTTCTTCGGGTTAGTGAAATATAATAAGAATACCAGATAAATATTTTATATTGCTAGAGTTATTTATGGTATATTAAATTATATTAACATAAGTTTTCCATCAGCTACTGGCGAATTGTTGAATACATTAAAAGTATGATATTTTTTCTAATTTTATATGATTATTTTAATTGCCATTCAAGATGTAATTGCCAAAATGGCTTGAGATCCAAACTGCCTTTAGTTATTACTACTGCCTTATTACATTTGGAGAATTATTTTTATTGCATGTAATATATCATATTTATTTAGTAATTATTATCGCATATTAAATGAACTAAGGGTAATAAATTTCGAAGCTTCCATTTTCGTTTTTGATGGATGCTTAATTACATTTGCATTGCTAGAATATTGTTACAGAGTTATGATACATAATCGAATCATCATTTTTCGTATTTTTTTACCTAATTTGTAGTTCAGAGTATTGTTTCAACCATTAATTTATTGAACAGAACTGAATTAGTAGAATGTGTGTCTGAATTTAAATGAAAATTTTATTTAAGTGAAAAAAATGAAAACAATTTTATTAGTGAAAATTTATAACAAACGATTTTTTTCCTCCTTATCCCACGTGGTAGACAGCAACATCTAGACCAAGACCATGAATCCGTAGCCTCACGGTAGAAGGGAAGGGGATGACAGCTTCTGTTGTGATGGAACACCCGCGGGTAGAAGTCTGACTTGGGTTCATATCGCTGAAGAAGGAGGAAGGGCCTTCCGAGATGACTTTTAGGGGTCCTACTCTGCATTTGCTTATTTGCGTATAGCAATTTTTAATTAGATTCGTCTTCAGTTATTTTGATATTTTATCTGTAAAAAAAAAAAGATAAATTTCTAGTAGAACAGGAGCCATGTGAAAGTCTTCTAATCTGTATCTCGATTTTGGAATCCAAATTTTCACCATGATGTAGTAATATAATAGAGTGCACATCGGGGTTGCCAATTTGAGGCAAACATAATTCTCACGTGATAACACCCACGTGGCATTTACTTTGTAGTTTAATATAAATGATGATAGCTTAGTGATTTTTACCAAAATTCTTTGTTGAACTATTACTTCTCTATCCTATTGTCGCGAAGGGAGAGAAAGTTGTGCGAATCAATTTCGAAAGAAATAGTTCATTTATTATTTGTAAATTTAATTTTCCTAACTATTTGGCTTTTATATTCTGTTAATGGTTTTTTTTTGTGTTAAAAATTAAAATATTTATATATATATATATATATGCAATATTTAAAAAATAAAATCTATTATATTTAATTTAATTATTAAATATATATATATATAACAAAATTTTTTTATACTGTTCAATCAGAAAATGATCAAAGTTTTAAACAAAATAAATTTTTTGTATCTACTGACCTTTTAATAAATTTCGTCACAAGGTTTAATAAATGTAGAATTTGAGAAGAATTTCAGATATTTACTAGGATATTCAGAATCGCTTCGTAGCATGTTTACGCTTGCTAAATAAACGCATTGAGGGAAAAGAAGTCAATCGCATACTCTAGTACGAAAATGACGGGAGGTCTATGGTTTACATCCTTTTTCCATTCTGTGGATTTATCGAGACTATTCTAGGCATAGACATTGCAATTTTCGGTTCAGCTTCGTTAAATGGGTTTCGAGCCATTCTTTCAGCAATCCGATGATCTACAGGCAGTTAAATAATCAACTTTTATATTTTAAATTTTGCCTGTATTTAATAAGATGTAAAGCTTTGCCGAATGCAAACCCTGTAAAAAAATCCCTGTATTTTATTTAGGCAAATGTTTAACTGAAAAATAATTATAATTTCATTAAATAAGAATCTATTTCTATATCATGTAAGGAATTCAGTAACAAGTAATCCTTTCTAGTCAAATATAATATATTTAATTTAAATTTTTCTATCATTTATGCTGTAGAGATTATGCCTGGACATGGGTATATTCGCCATTGAAAACGTAATGGCATTAATTAAATTCTGAGTTATCTGCAACTTTGAAACTTTCATGACAGTAGAATTTTTAGCTTCCGACAACTGATGAATATAAAGTGAATATGATTATTAAAATGTTAGAATTCAGAGTAACTTTTGTACACAAACATATCATTTATTTTCTGCTACGTAAAGCAGCCTGCTAACTAACAAAGCAATACTATAACACGAAGCCTAAACTACAACTAACAACACCATGACTAACTACTAATTTTTTAAAGCGATAACACTATACAGACGAAACACATCTGGAGTAAAATTTATTTTAAACATTTTTCTTTTTCTCTACGCAGCGGTCCTCTGTATAGTTCTAGAGCGAATTCAAGGTACCAGTTTATTTAAACATTTTTTTTATTTGCTGTCAATCAAATATCATTGTAAGAATATTCTTGATTAGACAGGTCAGGTTGTTATTTAGTAAAGAAAAATAATATTTTTAAAATTATACAAAATTAATTTCAAGTTCAGCTACGCCATGAATGTAACTATTCATCATTTTTAATATGCCAAAATGTTGAATTTTTCTGAAATAAATGTAGTATTTTAATTATGAAGTAATCCGAATTCCTTAAATTAAAAAAAGTAATATCAATAAGAAACAGTCATTATTAAAATTAGTTATAACTATCTTAATTTTCACAATTAACTTAATTCTTTTATAGTAATTAAAACCTAAAACTAGGCAGCAGTGAAATTGTGTTTCTAATTTGTTCTGTGTTTCGAAATATGCAATTTCTTACTATAAAATTAAACAATTTTTCATAAACTTATGATATTTTTAAAATTTTTATTAAATAAAAATGGCAACACATATTTTAATTAATAATTTTTATTAATTAAAATATGTGTTGCGTATGATATGTTATATTTTACATCATTAGTTTAAGTCTTTAATAATGCTAAGTTTAATTAACAATTTGTCTGTAAAAAGCATTATCATTATTAAGGCAACTTATTTAATTAATAATCTTTCCTAAAATATTCATTAAATCAAATATAAAAATCACAAAACCATTGGAAATAATATTTTACGGTTGAATAAATTATGCGTCAAGATTTGATAAATACCTTTCCACTACATGATAAATCGACACATTTTTTAAAAACTTGGGAAAAATTGGAAAAAAATTGGAAATAAATGCTTTTAGGAATTCAACAATAAATTTTTCCGTGATAGTTCGCAATAAGCACTCTGTGAAATAAAAATCACTTAATGCCTCTCCATCATATTTCCGGAACAGGTTTTTATTAAGTCGTAAATCTACCAATTCTGTGCTGAGAAGTCCAACTCACCGATAAAAATTCAATTTATTTCCGAAAATTTTTCAAAAAGGATGATACATCCAACGATAAAGACGAGAACCGACATAAATGAATGACTTAAAAACGTAAGGATTAAAACTTAACATCTTTTACCAAGATTTGTTCCTTTTAAAATCTAACTAAAGACTCTGTCGACAAGAAAATAATAATAAAAAAGCTATTAATATATCACTTGGAGCATCAATAAACATAATAGCTTGTTCTATGCTTCCAATTTACTAATAGTGTCTTTGCTTTTTTTGTATATTCTTTAACCATTTTCTTCTTTCTTTTTTTCCCTTTTTTTCCCCCCTTTTGAAGGACTCAGTACACCACTTTATCTGTGTGACCGAGTAGGAAAAGAATTTCCAAAGTCATTAATTTGGGCCGATAAAGTGCCCAGCGTGTTTGACTAAGAGTTGGAAGAATTGTCATTAGTCATTTTTAGCCTGTTTTTGGCGAGTTTTCTGTTGTCGAGTGACGAAAAATGCAAGTTCCCCGTGAAACAAAGGATTTTCGGTAAACGTAAATGGTATGGAGATATTTGTTTTGCTGCCATGAATGATTTATTACGGTAGATGGTGTATTGTGAGTGATATTTGAAGTACATTTATCAGTGGTCCCAAAAAAAAAAGGTGCCAAATTAAACTTCTGGCTCTTAGAACAACATTTTTAGGTTCCAGGTTTAATGAATTTCTGATATTGGTGCGAAGTTGATGAAAAGAAAGTGTTTAAGCAAACATCTGGAAGTTGGGTTGACAAGGTTAGTTTCAGTTTCTTGAATTAAAAAGAAATTAATTATTGTTTTTATGTTAATATTTTAAATATATTGTAGCATATAATCAAATAAAAGTGTTTTAACGTATTAATTTTATGATTACTTTCGCTCGACTTATAGCCCAGTGATTATGGTCAGGATATCACATATTCAAATTCTTTGATAGCGAGACAGTTGTAGACATTGCTTTAAAAACGAGGAGTTTTGAGGCGAATAAGATGTGTATAAACGTTTCTCATCCATAGTTAGATTGTAAGTTAAAAGTTTTAAGCATTTTCTACCTTGTGTTTCTCGCTAATGGTTTTTCTAATATATATATTTATATATCAATTTTAAAATTTTAAAAATTTATTTCAAGTTCTGCTATACCATTAAGGTAATTATTTATAACTTTTAATTTGGTAGAATGTTAAATTATACCGAAACAAATGTAGTATTTTAAATATGAAATAATTTTAATCCTTGTAACTATAAAAATTAATACCAATAAGAAATAGTTATAATTATCTTACTTTTTATGATTAACTTAGTTCTTTTTAATAATTAAAGCGTAAAATTAGGTTTCAATCAAACTGTGACAACTGGATGATACATCCAACGATAAAAATGAAAATCGACGTAAATGAGTGACTTAAGGATTAAAATTTAACATCTTTTACCAAGATTGGTTCCTTTAAAATCTAACTAAAGACTCTGTCGACAAGAAAAGAATAATAAAAGCTATTAATATATCACTTGGAGCATCATAACCGTAATAGCTTGTTCTATGCTTAAAATTTACTAATAGTGTCTTTGCTTTTTTGTATGTTCTTTAACCATTTTCTTCTTTTCTTTTTCCCTTTTTTCCATCCTTTTGAAGGACTCAGTACACCACTTTATCTGTTTGTGTGACCGAGTAGGGAAAGGAATTTCCAAAGTCATTAATTAGGGGCCATAAAGTGCCCATCGTGTTTGACTAAGAGTTGGGGGAATTGTCGTTAGTCATTTTTGGCGTGTTTTTTTGGCGAGTTTTCTGTTGTCGAATGACGAAAATGCAAGTTCCCCGTGAAACAAAGGGATTTTCGGTAAACGTAAAAGCGTACTGGGATATTTGTTTTGCTGCTATGGATGATTTATTACGGAGGATGGTGTATTGTCAGTGATATTTGAAGTGCATTTATCAGTGGTCCCACCCAAAAAATATGCCAATTTAAACTTCTGGCACACAGGACATCATTTTTAATTTCCAGGTTTAATGAATTTCTGATATTGGTACGAAGTTGATGAAATGAAAGCGTTTGAGTAAACATCTGGGAGTTGGGTTGACAAGGTTAGTTTCAGTTTCTTGAATTAAAAAGAAATTAATTATTGTTTTTATGTTAATATTTTAAATATATTGTAGCATATAATCAAATAAAAGTGTTTTAACGTTTTAATTTTATGATTACCTTTGCACAACTTATAGACCAGTGATTATTATCAGGATGACCGATATTGACCGTTTTAGTCATTGCTTACAATCAGCTTTATAAAATTTTTGTAAACTCATTATCATTATTATTTCAAGTAATTTAATTAATAAACATATCTAAAATATTCATTCATTAAATCAAATATATGTCGCAAAACCACTGAAAAAAACATTTCACGGTTCAAAATATTATCCGTCAGGATTTGATAAATACCTTCCCACTACATGATATACGACATATTTTTTTTAAAACCTGGAAATAAATGCCTTTTACGAATACAACATTCAGTTTTTCCGCGATAGTTCATAATAAGCACTGCGTGAAATAAAATCACTTAATACCTCTCCATCATATTTCCGAACAACTTTTTATTAAGTCGTAAATCCACCAATTCTTTGCCAAGAAGTCCAACTCGCCGATAAAAATCGAATTTATTTCGCAAAATTTTCCCAAAAACGATGTGTTCAACGATAAAAATGAAAACGACGTAAATGAGTGACTTAAGGATTAAAACTTAACATCTTTTACTAAAGATTCGTTCCTTTCAAATCTAACTAAAGGCTCTGTCGACAAGAACTAAAGAAAGAAATAATAAAAGCTATTAATATATCACTTGGAACATCATAACCGTAATAGCTTGTTCTATATTTCCAATTTACTAATAGTGTCTTTGCTTTTTTGTATATTCTTTAACCATTTTCACCTTTTATTTTTCGTCTTTTTTTTCCCCAGGACTCAGTACACCACTTTATCTGTTTGTGTGGCCGAGTAAGGAAAATAATTTCCAAAGTCATTAATTTGGGGCGATAAAGTGCCCAGCGTGTTTGACTAAGAGTTGGGAGAACTGTCGTTAGTCATTTTTAGCGTGTTTTTTTTTGGCGAGTTTTCTGTTGTCGAAGTGACGAAAATACAAGTCTCCCTTGAAACAATGGGATTTTCGGTAAACGTAAATTGACTGGGATATTTGTTTTGCTGCCATGGTGGATTTATTACGGTGGATGGGGTATTGTGAGTGATATTTGAAGTACATTTATCAGTGGTCCCAAAAAAAAAAAGGGTGTCTTAAAATTAAACTTCTGGCACATAGGACATCATTTTTAGGTTACAGGTTTAATGAATTTCTGATATTGGTGCGAAGTTGATGAAAAGAAAGCGTTTGAGCAAACATCTGGAAGTTGTGTTGACAAGTTTAGGTTCAGTCTCATGAATTAAAAAGAAGTTAATCAGTGCTGCTATGTTAATATTTTAAAAATATTGCTGCATATAATCAAATAAAAATATTTTGACGCTTTAATTTTAAGATAACCTTTGCATAACTTATAGCCCAGTGATTATGATCAGGAGGACCGATAGAGACAGTTTTAGTCATTCCTTTGAATTAGCTTTTATAGTTAACTTAATTCTTTTTAATAATTAAAACTTAAATTAGGTTGCAATGAAATTGTGCCTCTTTTTATTTATGTGTTACTTAATATACGGTTTCTTTAATAAAGAATTAATCAATTTTCTTTAGCTTATAATATTTATTTAAATTTTAATTAATTAAAAAGAAAAAACTTATTTTAATTAATAATTTTTATTAATTAAAGTATGTATTGTTTTCGACATTTTATTTTTTTACATCATCCTTTTATTAAGTCATTAGTAATGCTAAGTTCAACTAATAAATTTTCAGTAAAACACATTATCATTATTATGGCAACTAATTTAATTAATAAACATTCCTAAAATATTCATTTAATCAAATATATAAGCCACAAAACCACTCGAAAAATATTTTACGGTTGAATAAATTATCGGTCAAGATTTGATAAATACCTTTCCACTACATGATAAATCGACACATTTTTTTTAAAACCCAGAAATAAATGCTTTTACGAATACAGCAATCAATTTTTCCGCGATAGTTCGAATAAGCCCTCTGTGAAATAAAATCACAATACCTCTCCATCATATTTCCGGAACAACTTTTAATAAGTCGTAAATCAACCAATTCTCTGCCGAGATGCCAAACTCACTGATAAAAATCCAATTTGTTTCTTTAAAATTTTCCGAAAAAAAGACTGATACATCCAACGGTAAAAGGAAAGGAAAATTGCCGTAAATGAGTGACTTAAAAACGTAAGGATTAAAACTTAAGATCTTTTACCAATATTCGTTCCTTTAAAATCTAACTAAAAGACTCTGTCGACAAGAAGTAAAAAGAAGATTAAAAGTTATTAATATATCACTTGGAGCATCATAGCCGTAATAGCTTGTTCTATGCTTCCAATTTACTAATAGTGTCTTTGCTTTTTTGTATATTCTTTAACCATTTTCTTTCTTTTTACTTATTCCCTTTTTCCCCCTTTTGAAGGACTCAGTACACCACTTTATCTGTTTGTGTGACCGTGTAGGGAAAAGAATTTCCAAAATCATTAATTTGGGGCGATAAAGTGCCCAGCGTGTTCGACTAAGTTGGGAGAATTGTCGTTAGTCATTTTTGGCGTGTTTTTTTTGCGAGTTTTCTGTTGTCGAAGTGACGAAAAATGCAAATTCTCCTTGAAACAAAGGGATATTCGGTAAACGTAAATGCACTGGGATATTTGTTTTGCTGCCATGGAGGATTTATAACGGTAGATAGTATATTGTGACTGATATTTGAAGTACATTTATCAATGGTCAAAAAAAAAAAATGCCAAATTAAACTTCTGGCGGACAGGACATCCTTTTTAGATTTAATGAATTTCTGATATTGGTGCGAAGTTGATGAATAGAAAGCATCTAAGCAAACATCTGGAAGCTGTGTTGACAGGTTTAGGTTCAGTTTTATGAATTAAAAAGAAATTAATTAATGCAGTCATGTTTATATTTTAAAAATATTAATATATAATCAAATAAACGTACTTTTAACGTTTTAATTTTGCGATAAACTTTCCTTGATTTATTGCCCAGTGATAATGATCAGGATGACTCATATTCGAATTCTTTGATAGCGAGACAGTTGTAGTCATTGCTTTAAGAAACGGAGAATTGATGCGTAATCGCAGATATTCTCTAGATATGTATTAGATATGTTAGATTGTAAGTTAAAAGTTTTCAGCATTTTTTACCATGTGTTCTGGCTAATGGTTTTACTAATATATTTATACATTATATTTTAAAATTTTACAAATTTATTTCATGTTCTGCTATGCCATAAATGTAACTATTTATAACTTTTAATTTGGTAGAATGTTAAATTATACCGAAATAAATGTACTATTTTAAATATGAAATGATTTTAATCCCTGCAACCATAAAAAAGTAATACTAATAAGAAATAGTCAGAATTATCTTACTTTTTATGATTAACTTGGTTCTTTTTTAATAATTAAACATAAAATTAGATTTCAATCAAATTGTGTTGTGTTTCGTAATATGCAATCTTTTTATTAAATAATTAAACAATACTTTTTCATTAGCTCATCTTTATTTATTTTAATTTTTATTAATTAAAATATATGTTGTTTTTGACATTTTACCTTTTACGTCTGCCTTTTATAATTTTAGGTTTTAGTAATGCTAAGTTTAACAAACAAATTCTCTGTAAAATGCATCATTATTATGGCAACTAATTTAATTAATAAACATTCCTAAAATATTCATTAAACTAAATGTATAAGCCATAAAACCACTGGAGAAAACATTTCACGGTTGAATAAATTATCCGTCAAGATTTGATAAACACCTTTCCACTGCATGATAAATCGACACGTTTTTAAAACCTAGGAATAAATGATTTTACGGATACAACAATCAATTTTTCCGGCTATAGTTCGCAATAAGCACTCTGTGAAATAAAATCACTTAATACCTCTCCATCATATTTACGGAACAACTTTTGATTAAGTCGTAAATCTACCAATTTTTTATCGAGAAAACCAACTCACCGATAATAATCGAATTTATTTTGCAAAATTTTCCAAAACGGATGATACATCCAACGATAAAAATGAAAACAGACATAAATGAGTGACTTAAGGATTATAACTTAACATCTTTTACTAAGATTCGTTCCTTTAAAATCTAACTAAAGACTCTGTCGACAAGAAATAAAAAAAAAAAAAAAGCTATTAATATATCACTTGGAGCATCACAACCGTAATAGCTTGTTCTATGCTTCCAATTTACTAATAGTGTCTTTGCTTTTTTGTATATTCTTTAACCATTTTCTTCCTTTTTCTTTTTCCTTTTTTTCCCCTCTTTTGAAGGACTCAGTACACCACTTTATCTGTTTGTGTTACCGAGTAGGGAAAAGAATTTCCAAAGTCATTAATTTGAGGCGATAAAGTGCCCAGCGTGTTTGACTAAGAGTTGGGAGAATTGTCGTTACTCATTTTTGGCGTGTTTTTTGGCGAGTTTTCTGCTGTCGAAGTGACGAAAATGCAAGTTCCCATGAAAAAGGGATTTTCGGTAAACGTAAATGCACTGGGATATTTGTTTATCCGTCATGGATGATTTATTATGTTGGATGATGTATTGTGAGTGATATTTGAAGTACATTTATCAGTGCCCCCCCCCCCCCAAAAAAAAAAAAAGATGCCAAATTAAACTTCTGGCACAGTGGACATCATTTTTAAGTCCCAGGTTTGATGAATTTCTGATATTGGTGCGAAGTTGATGAAAAGAAAGGGTTTAAGCAAGCATCTGGAAATTGTGTTGACAAGTTTAGGTTCAGACCCATGTATTAAAACTAAGTTAATTAATGCTGTTATGTTGAGATTTTAAAATATTGTAGCACATAATCAAATAAAAGTATTGCAATGTTTTAATTTTAAGATAAACTTTTCTTGATTTATTGCCCTGTTATTGAGATCAGGATGACTCATATGCCAATTCTTTGATAGCGAGACAGTTGTAAAAGAGGAAATTTGATGAGATTAAGAGTGTTTAAACGACTCTCATCCATAGTTAGGTTATTAGTTATTTATATTTTTTTGTATATTCTTTAACCATTTTCATCTTTCTTTTTCCCTTTTTTTTCCTTTTGAAGGACTCAGTACACCACTTGATCTGTTTGTGTGACCGAGTTGGGAAAAAAAAAATGTCAAAAGTCATTAATTTGGGGCGATACTTTGGCAGAACTAACGAGCCAAACTCATCTCCATCTTTGATTGGCACTTCATGGCGAATTCGAGACGGCGATGTATTGGCAAACTGGAAACCTCTTAAGGCAATAATTTCGTTCAACTCTTTTGTGTGAATTTTCTACTTTATTTTATATTTATCCCATATTTGTATTGGCTTGCCATTGAAAATTAAAAACACCATTGGAAAGCCTTGTGTTTACACTTATGTATATGATGAATAACCTAATTGCATTTGCTAAAGCAAGGTAGTTGTCTTAATAACCATTCTTCTTTTTAACGATTCTTTTTAACTCTTCTTTTTAACGATCTTTTTAACGTCACTTCTAATAACCATTAACTTATTTCTTTTCTTTTTCCCTTTTGAAGGACTCGGTACACCACTTTATCTGCTTGTGAGACCGAGTAAGGAAAAAAATTTCCAAAGTCATTAATTTGGGGAGATAAAGTGCCCAGCGTGTTTGACTAAGAGTTGTCGTTAGTTAAATTTTTCTGAAATAAATGTAGTATTTTAAATATAAGGTAATTTTAATGCCTTAAATTAAAAAAAAAAAAGTTTATATAAATAATACTGTTTTCGACATGAGCTCTCGTCGCTATACTAACCATCGTCCGGTTGGCCTGCATGTATTGCAATGGAATGCTGGTGGTTTGTCTCAATAAAAAAGGACTGATCTAATGAACATCTATATAACATTGGAATATATATATATATATATATATATATATATACCAAACTGCATTCTTTGTGATTTGGCAGAACTAATGAGACAAACTCATTTCCATCATTGACTGGCACTTCATGGCGAATATGAGACGGCGAGATACTGGCAAGCTAGAAAGCTCTTAAGGCAATGACTTCGATCAACTTTGTTTAACTCTTTTGTGTGCATTTTCTTTTTATTTTATTTTATATTTATCCCATTTTTTGTATTGCCTTGTCATTGTACATTAAAATTGACATTGGAAAGCCTTTTTTTTACACTTATGCATGTGATGAATAGCTTAACTGCATATGCAAAAGCAAGGAAGTTATCTTGGGAATAACCATTAGTTTAAGCACATGGTAGAAAATGTGGAAAAACTTTAACTGATAACCTAACTATGGATTAGAGGCGTTTATATCTCCTTTCGCAATCTCATAAATTCTCCTAGTTTTTGAAAGCAATGACTACAAATGTATCGTTGTCAAAGAATTCGAATATGAATCATCCTGATAATAATCAGTGGACAATAAATCAAGCAAAAAGTTTATCGTAAAATTAAAATGTTAAAGTACTTTTATTTGATTATATACAACAGTATTTTTAAAATATAAAAATAACCGCAGTAATTAACTATTTTTTAATTCGTGATACTGTACCTAAACTTGTTAACACCACTTCCAGATGTTTGATCAAACGCTTTCTTTTTCATCAACTTCGCGCCAATATCAGAAATTCATTTAACCTGGAACCTAAAAATGATGTCCTGGTTTCCAGAAGTTTAATTTGCACCCTTTTTTAGGGGGAACTACTGATAAACGTACTTCAAATATCACTCACAATACACCATCTACCGTAATAAATCATCCATGGCAGCAAAACAAATATTCCAGTGCATTTACGTTTACCGAAAATCCCTTTGTTTCACGGGGAACTTACATTTTTCGTCACTTCGACAACAGAAAACTCGCCAAAAACACGCCAAAAATGACTAACGACAATTCTCCCAACTCTTAGTCACACACGCTGGGCACTTTATCGCCCCAAATTAATGACTTTGGAAATTCTTTTCCCTACTCGGTCACACAAACAGATAAAGTGGTGTACTGAGTCCTTCAAAAGGGGAAAAAAGGGAATAAGTAAAAGAAAGAAAATGGTTAAAGAATATACACAAAAGCAAAGACACTATTAGTAAATTGGAAGCATAGAACAAGTTATTACGGTTATGATGCTCCAAGTGATATATTAATAGCTTTTATTATTCTTCTCTTTACTTCTTGTCGGCAGAGTCTTTAGTTGGATTTTAAAGGAACGAATCTTGGTAAAAGATGTGAAGATTTAATCCTTACGTTTTTAAGTCACTCATTTATGTCGGTTTTCATTTTTATCGTTGATTGTATCATCCTTTTTGGGAAAATTTCGTCAAATAAATTGGATTTTTATCGGTGAGTTGGACTTTTCGGCAAAGAATTGGTAGATTTACGACATAATAAAAAGTTGTTCCGGAAATATGATGGAGAGGTATTAATGATTTTACTTCACCTAGTGCTTATTGCGAACTAACGCTAAAAAAATGATTGTTGTATTCTTAAAATCATTTATTTCTAGGTTTTAAAAAATGTGTCGATTTATCATATAGCGGAAAGTTATTTATCAAATCTTGACGGATAATTTATTCAACCGGGAAATTTAGGATTAGGAATAATTTAGGATTGTTTATTAATTAAGTTAGTTGCCATAATGATAATGTATTTTAGAGGAAAAATATAAGTTAACTTAGGATTATTAAAGATTAAGGTAAAAGACGGGGGTAAACGATTAAATGTTAAAATCAACACATATTTTAATTACTAAAATATATTAAATAAAATATGTGTTGCATTTTTTAATTATTAAAAATTTAAATAAATATTATTAGGTAATGAATATTTCTTAAATTTTTTTATTCAAGAAATTGCATATTAAGTAACACAGAAATAATTAGAAGCACAATTTCATTTCAACCTAATTTAAGTTTTAATTATTAAAAAGAACTAAGTTAATTATAAATCTAATTGCAAGCAATGACTAAAACTGTCTCTAGCGGTCATTCTGGTCATAATCCCTGGGCTATAAGTCGGGCAAACTTTATCGTAAAATTAAAACGTTAAAATACTTTTATTTGATTATATATTACAATATTTTTAAAATATAAACATAGCTGCATTAATTAACTTCTTTTTCATTCATGAGACTGAACCTAAACTTGACAACAGAACTTCCAGATGTTTGCTCAAACGCTTTCTTTTCATCAACTTCGCACCAATATCAGAAATTTATTAAACCTGGAACCTAAAAATGAGGTTCTGTGCGCCAGAAGTTTAATTTGGCACCCTTTTTTTTTTGTGGACCACTGATAAATGTACTTCAAACATCACTCACAATACACCATCTACCGTAATAAATCTTCCACGGCAGAAAAACAAATATCCCAGTGCATTTACGTTGACCGAAAATCCTTTTTGTTTGACGGGGAACTTGCATTTTTCGGCCCTTTGACAACAGAAAACTCACCAAAAACACGCCAAAAATGACTAACGACAATTCTCCCAGATCTTAGTCTAACACGCTGTGCACTTTATCGCCCCAAATTAATGACTTTGGAAATTCTTTTCCCTACTCGGTCACACAAGCATATAAAGTGGTGCACTGAGTCCTTCAAAAGGGGGAAAAAAGAAGGGAAAAAGAAAAAGAAAGAAAATGGTTAAAGAATATACAAAAAAGCAAAGACACTATTAGTAAATTGGAAGCATAGAACAAGCTATTACGGTTATGATGCTCCAAGTGATATATTAATAGCTTTTATTATTCTTTTCTTGTCGACAGAGTCTTTAGTTAGATTTTAAAGGAACAAATCTTGGTAAAAGATGTTAAGTTTTAATCCTTACGTTTTTAAGTCATTCATTTACGTCGGTTCTCGTCTTTATCGTTGGATGTATCATCCTTTTGGAAAATTTTGCGGAAATAAATTGGATTTTTATCGGTGAGTTGGACTTCTCGTCAAAGAATTGGTAGATTTACGACTTAATAAAAAGTTGTTCCGGAAATAAGATGGAGAGGTATCAAGTGATTTTATTTCACAGAGTGCTTATTGCGAACTATCGCGGAAAAATTGATTGTTGTATTCGTAAAAGCATTTATTTCCAGGTTTTAAAAAAAATGTGTCGATTTATCACGTAGTGGAAAGGTATTTATCAAATCTTGACGGATAATTTATTCTACTGGGAAGTATTTTTTCCTGTGGTTTTGGGACTTATATATTTGATTTAAGGAGTATATTAGGAATGTTTGTTAATTAAATTAGTTGCCATAATAATAATGCTTTTTTCAGAAAAAAATGTAAGCTATCTTGGCAATAGTAAGAATTTTAGCTGTAAAAGACGACATAAGAGATAGAATATCAAAAGCAACATATATTTTAATTAATAAAAATAAAAATAAAAATTGTAAGCTACTGAAAAATTATTGTTTAATTATTTAATAAAGAAGTTGCATATTAGTAATTGCTACACAGTTCCATTGCAACCAAATTTTAAGCTTTAATTATTAAAATGAACTAAGATAATTAAAAAATTATGATAGTTATGACTACTTCTAAATGGCATTACTTTTTTTTTATAGTTTTAGGGATTTAAATTATTTCATATTTAAAATGCTATATTTATTTCGGAATAAATTAACATTCTAACAAATTAAAAGTGATAAGTAGTTACATTTATGGCATAACAGAAATAAATTTGTGTAATTTAAAAATATATATATACGTTAGAAAAACCATTAGCGAGAAGCACATGGTAGAAAATGCTGAAAACTTTTAACTGACAACATAACTATAGATGAGATGCGTTTTTACACGTTATCTCAATCACATCAAATCGCCTAGTTTTTGACAGCTATGACTAGAACTGTCGCCAACATAGGATTCGAATATGAATCATCCTGATAATAATCACTGGGCAATAAATCAAGGAAAGTTTATCGCAAAATTAAAACGTTAAAGTACTTTTATTTGATTATATATTAATATTTTAAAAATATAAACATGACTGCATTAATTAACTTCTTTTTAATTCATGAGACTGAACCTAAACTTGTCAACACAACTCCCAGATGTTTGCTCAAACGCCTTCTTTTCATCAACTTCGCACCAATATCAGAAATTCATTAAACCTGAAACCTAAAAATGATGTCCTGTGTTCTAGAAGTTTAACTTGGCCTCTTTTTTTTTAGTACCACTGATAAATGTACTTCAAATATCACTCACAGTTCACCATCCACAGTAATTAATCATCCACGGCAGCAAAACATATATCCCAGTGCATTTGCGTTTACCGAAAATCCCTTTGTTTCACGGGGACTCGCATTTTTCGTCACTTCGACAACAGAAAAGTCGCCAAAAAAAAAAAAAACACGCCAAAAATGACTAACGACAATTCTCCCAACTCTTAGTCACACACGCTGGGCACTTTATCGCCCCAAATTAATGACTTTGGAAATTCTTTTCCCTACTCGGTCACACAAACAGATAAAGTGGTGTACTAAGTCCATCAAAAGAGAAAAAGAAAAGAAGAAAATGATTAAAGAATATACAAAAAAGCAAAGACACTATTAGTAAATTGAAGCATAGAACAAGCTATTACGGTTATGATGCTCCAATATAATTAATAGCTTTTTTTTTATTTCTTGTCGACAGAGTCTTTAGTTAGATTTTAAAGAAACGAATCTTGGTAAAAGATGTTAAGTTTTAATCCTTACGTTTTTAAGTCATTCATTTACGTCGGTTCTTGTCTTTATCGTTGGATGTATCATCCTTTTTGGAAAATTTTGCGGAAATAAATTGGATTTTTATCGGTGAGTTGGACTTCTCGGCAAAGAATTGGTAGATTTACGACTTAATAAAAAGTTGTTCCGGAAATATGATGGAGAGGTATCAAGTGATTTTATTTCACAGAGTGCTTATTGCGAACTATCGCGGAAAAATTGATTGTTGTATTCGTAAAAGCATTTATTTCCAGGTTTTAAAAAACGTGTCGTTTTATCACGTAGTGGAAAGGTATTTATCAAATCTTGACGGATAATTTATTCAGTCGGGAAATTTTTTTTTCCAGTGGTTTAGGGACTTATATATTTGATTTAATGGATATTTTATGATTGTTTATTAATTAAATTAGTTACCATAAAGATAATGCGTTCTATTTGTTAATTAAAATTAGCATTAGAATCCTATTTTTGAAAGTTAGTTTGTAGTTATTGGTTTAAAGAGTACCTTGATCGCGTAGAGATCTCTGTCTTGTTTTGCCAAAATGAATATTGTTTAGATATATTGTCGATGGAATTATTAAGAAAAATTTAAAAATTAAAAAAATGCAATTCTTTTATAATTTTTTAAATTTATTTTTATTTTATTTATATTTTTTATTTACATAAAAATGTTAAGAAAAAGGAAAAAAAAAAAAGTTAATTTCATGGGTAGCTGAAATGAATCATCGACAGTCAAGAAAGACTATTAGCAATAGAATCAGATGGAAATCCTTAGATTAGAAGAATAAGTTAATGTGCAATTGTAATCAAATTAGTTAAGTTCTAATTAGGGAATTGTCTGAGTAATTGTAATGTAAATAAATTATTTTTTCAATTTCCTCGAGACATTATCCAAAGATCAGTCATATTTTTTGAAAGTTAACTTGTAGTTGGTGGTTTAAGGAGTACTTTGATCGCATATAGACATCTAACTCTTGTCTTTGTTTAGTGAAAAGGAATAGTGTTTGCGTCTATTGTTGATTGAATTATTAAGAAAAATTAATAAACAATGCAATTCTTTTTTTTTTTATTAATTTATTTAATATATTTTATTTATATTTTAATTATATAAAAAAGTTAAGAAAAAGAGGGAAATGTTATTTTCATGGTTGTTGAAATGAATTCCAACAGGCAAGTCTAGTAGTATTGATCTTCAGAAGGAAATTATCAATGGAGGAGAATAATTTAATGTGAAATTAAAATCTAATTAGTGTAGGGCTAATTAGAGAATTGTCTGATTTTAAAAATGTAAACAAATTTTTTTTTTTCAATTTCCCCTCGAAACATTATCGAAAGGTCAAATCATATTTTTGAAAGTTAAGTTGCAGTTGTGGTTTTTGAGTACCTGGATCATGCGTACAGACCTCTAAATCTTGCCTTTTGTTTGTTGAAAGAAATAGTGTTTGGGTCTATTGTCGATTGAATTATTAAGAAAAAATTAATAAACAATGCAATTATTCTTTTAATTTATTTAATCTATTTTTATTTCTAATTTTAATTATATAAAAAGTTCAGAAAAATTAAAAATGCTAATTTTATGGTAACAGAAGCAGGAAGATAAAGAATTCCCATAGGCAAGTCTAGTAGTATTGGATCTTCAGAAGGAAGTCATCAATGGAGGAGAATAATTTAATGTGTAATTAAAATCTAATTAGTTTAGGACTTAATTAGAGAATTGTCTGGTTTTAAGAATATAAACTAATAATTGGAGTAACTTGATCAAGTGGAGACCTCTAACTCCTGTCTTTGTTTGGCAAAAGTAATAATCTTTGGATCTATTGTCGATTGAATTTTTACAAAAATATTTTTTAATTTTATTTAAAAATTATATTTTATATTATTATATTTTAAATTTATTTTTATTTTTAATTTTATTTATACTTAATTATATAAAAAAAAAGTTAAGAAATTTTAAAAATGTTCATTTCTAGTATCATGAACGAGAAGATAATGAATCGCTGACATACAAATTTAGTAGTATTAGATGTTAGAAAAATCATCAGTGAAGTAAGTCATCAGAATTAGTTAATAATATTAAGAACAATTATGGGCCATTTTTGTTTCTTTCTGACAGGAATGTGGGGAAGTTAAGTTAACCATCACTTAACATTACGTACTTCAAATTCGGATGATCAAATAACTGATAAAAAAGTACATTTATGCACGATAAACTGAAATTCGTAAATGATTTTACTTTTATTGTTAAAAATTGTTTTTGACATCAATATTTCTTGATCCAATAGAATAAAATAAGTAATATGTTAAAATAAACTCTAACCATCTGCTTCAGATAAAAAATATTTTTTTCTATTCTAACGTCCATCATTTATAATAACTTCTGTAATACCTTTTCACTGAATAAATTCTTTAGGTGAAATTTATTAATATGAATTTTATGCCAGATTAAATTGTTGTCTCTCTCAGCCTATCCGATCTATGCAGATTTATGTGAAAAGCGAATATGAATAAAGATTTACGACTATTTTTTACATCTCAACTGAAAGCCTGAAAAAGTTATTTTAAAGAGAATGGAGGGATATAGAAATTCCGAAGCTGGCAAAACTGTCTAACGAAGTCAAATGAAGGATAAGGCGCTTTCAGAGTAATAAATATGCGAAACTGAAGGAAACAGTCTCCGGATTAGATTTTGAATATGATTATGCAGAAAAAGTGTTGAAATTTTTCCTCCTGCAGTATGTGATTACATACATACTCTGCTTTGAAATTTCAAACAAACATGAAAGGTTGAATAGAGTATTATACCAAAACGACGTCAGTGCTTGAACTAAATGAAATAAGTAAAATATGTTTAATCAAAATTTACTACCAGTAGCCAGGTGACAATGCCAGCTAAGACAGGCGAGTATAAGGTAGCGAATACTTGAATCCACTGGTGCAGTGAGTTGCATTTTTTACATTTTGAAAAGCAAGTCGATCAGCGGTGATTCAGAAAAGAATATCTCGTATCGATAGTCATGATACTTTGTTGGATTACAATACGACAATATTCAGATTTTGCTTTGAAAGGTTGAATAGAGTATTGTACCAAAACTACGACAGAGCTAGAATCCAAAAAGGAAACAAGTAAAAACATATTTATGTTAGTAGTGGTCAGGTGACAATACGAGCATTGAGGACAACGTACAAGATACCAAATACTTGAATCCACTGGTACAGTGAACTACATTTAGCGTTTTTGCAAAGCAAGAAGACGAGACGTGATTGTGAAACAATGTTTCGCATCATATCAGAATGTTTAGAAGTACATTACGACATTATTCATACTTTGCTTTGAAATTTCAAACAAATATGAAAGGTTGAATAGTGTATTATACCAAAATGATGCCAGAGCTTGAATTCAAAATGAAATAAGTAAAATATATTTAATCATATTTATGTTACTAGGGGTCAGATGACAATGCGTGCTAAGACAACGCAAGATAGCGAATACCAACCTGAGTGACCCTGGCACAATGAGGTACATTAACGCCTGAAAAACAAATTGACCAATGGTGATTGTGAAAGAATGTCCCGCATCGATAGACAGAATGCTTGGTTGAAATACAATGAGACACTTATTCATATTTTGCTTTGAAATGTTTCAAACAACCATGGAAAATTGAATAGTGTTATACCAAAACCACAGTAAGAATCCAAAAACGAAACAAGTGAAGCATATTTAATCATATTTATGCTACTAGTGGCATAGGCATAACATCACATGGCATACCTAATTGTCACTTAGTGGCATAGTCCAGGTGACAATTACTAGGTGCTATACGACTTCCAAATTTGATTCAGTTATTGCTGAAATACGGGGCCTGATGCATGAATGGCTAGCGCCTGGCGTTCGGTACCACAGGTATCGGGTTCAAATCCCGGCTTTTTTTACCCGGGTGCTGTAGTGGCTCGGAATCCACTTTAAGCCGTAGGTCCCGGTCCTTAATAGGATAGTAGAGCGCTGCGGGGGCCTTGTTACTCCGCGTCCGTGGCTCATCAAGTTACACGCGCCTCCTGAGTAGTGCAAAGTGAGTACATCGGTGCAGCCCCCATGGCGAAAGATCACGGTCTATTTGCCAGCTGCATTAGAAGAAAAAATGCTGGAAATACGTCCTGGAAATCATTTAATTTTATGAATGTATTACAGAAAACTTCAGAAAATGGAGTACAATATAGTGTACCTGATTTGATGAAAAACACTGTAGAGTACCTGGTTTTGGATTACAGGAATATTGCGACAGGTATGCCACAATGAAACATGCATTACATGTGTGCAGTAATTTAAGTATGCATTATAGATGTGCTTCAAAGCAAACATGCATTACAGATGTATTATAATTCGAATATGTACTACACATATGACAAGTTGCAGGTATGATTATTAGTTTACACATTTATAGTACTTAAAGTAAACGGATGATATCTAATAGATGAAGAATTTCTTTGTTTGTGATGTATTGCAAAAACTTGAATCGATTGAATTAACAATTAAAGAAACAGCAATTAACATTAGTAGCAATATTTGTGTTATCTTTGAAATATTTAAAGTATGATAAATAATATAATAATAAGAGATTATAAACATTTTATAAATAGAATATTTTCTATTTTGAAATTTAATTTTAAAAAGTTATAATTTTTTTTTTTTTTCAACAAGGTATGAAAAAGTTCATTGCTATAAGAAAAGTGATTAATAAAGCAAAAAGTTATCATTTCTTATTTATAATTTAAAACTAATATTGATATCAGATTAATATGAATATTTAATACAATATTAATTTGAATGATTCAAAGTAAGAAATATGGTTTTTATGAATGAAAGTTAATAATAAAAATTAAATTTTAAGTGTTTTAAACAATTAAATAGCTACAATGTTTTGCGGTGGTTAGAAGAACAATTCAAGAGATTTAAATCAATTTATTATTGAAAAATGTGTTATGTAATGTTTAAGTTTCGTTGTTAAACAATATTGTTATGATTAGTAGTCAAATTTGATCAAATTAGCTTGGTGATAATAAGTTAAATTTTTAATATCAAATAATAAAAATTTTATTATTTGATATTAAATATTTTTTATTGTTAAATATTTGTATTGTTGTATTGTTTATATTATACTATTGTATTTATTGTTGTATTGTTTAATATTGTGTATTGTTTAATATTTTTATTGTTTAAATTTTTTATATAATTTATTTTAATAATCTAAATAATTATTAAAAATAAATTAAGTAAATTTTATATAAAAATACTGATTGATATTTATTTAAGATTTATATAAACTCAAATAAACATTGAACATCTATAAATATTATATATTATATATATATAAACTACGTATACTATATAAATAATAAATATTTGAGTTTTATATAAAACTCAAACAGCAATCAATATATAATTAAAACTTGAAATTTAATGTTATATTAATAAAGCTAACTTTTTAAAAATTTTTGAACCAAATTTACTCGTAAAAATTTCCTTAATTTCTAATTACTGTTAATTCTCTCCTAACTACAAAATAAAAAATAGTTTTGTTGGCTAACTTTTATGGGGGTTTGCTTGTAATTTTGATGTGAAGTCAGATTAGGTTACATTTTTTGGTTAAATAAACGATTTTGTCCATACACAGAAGATGTTTATTGAATATTTAACTTAGGAAAAAAACAATAAATCACAAATATTGAACCTAATTCTAATTTACGACTATGTTTATGCATTATGCAAAAAACCCAAAACATATCCAAAACTTTC